>CM060106.1:31957890-32152890 GCA_030522415.1 Channallabes apus
GATGCTGTAAAACATGCTATCAGTGTTGGAATATTTGTGGTCTCTAACGTGTCTGTTAAGGTCTCAGGAGAGATTCGAGTCCCATCATTTATTCTGTCCATCTGCCTGTCTGTCTAAAGCACAAGTGCTGCTAACTTCAGTCTTGCAACTCATAAGGAGGAAAATAATAATAATAATAATAATAATAATGAAGCATCTTTTCTATTTTCTATTCTAGCCTTTTTGGCAGCAGTGCTTTGATTTCCATTTTCCTTTGTAGTTAGAGATATGTGTGGAAATTATCCATGCCTTGAGTATTTTTTTTTCATGGTAATAGCTGTAACTGTTAAATAAAAGCCTTTTTTTCTCTCTCTCTCTCTCTCCCTCTCTGCTTTGGAGATTGTAAAGCATACTCACATGCTCACCAGAGCATCTCTACGTTCTGCCTTTAAGGATGATGTGCGGAGCTGTGACTGGAAGGCTATGGTGTTAAACACGCTATCGCTAAACGTTACCCGAGGGGATAACAGTGTATGTATATATATATAACAAGCTGAGAAGTGGAGAGGAGCGGAGAGGAGCGGAGAGAGGGGGGGTGAGGGAGGTGGGGGGGGGATGAGCCAGTGAAAGGTGTACGGTTGAGAAGGATGAGACGGAGAGATGGAGAAAGGAGAGAGAGAGAGAGAGAGAGAGATCAGGAGATTGATATATAAAGTAGTTGATAAGTGTTAGAGAGGAAGAGCGAGAGAAAGAGAGACGGAGAGAGTTGTCTCCTCTCAGGACATGTCTTAGATTTCAGTGTGATTAGATAGTGAGGGATAGGGAGATGTTCTGAGGGAGCATTAGTAATTAATCACTGGAGAAGCTGGGATTTCCATTCACACTGTCTGGCCTAGTGTGTGTGTGTGTGTCTCTCTCTCTCTCCATCTCTCGCACCACACACACACACACACACAAACACACACACACAGAAATAAACCACCACTTTATTCAACTAAAACACTAAATAGGAAAAAAAAAAAAAAAAGAAATCTTTAAAAATCTTAACCAGAGGCTTATGCAGTGAATCATATCCTTTTGTGCCAAGTGCTAATTATTACCGTGCCATAATGAGCTTCAGTCTCCGAGCATTAACACGTATCATTACTGAAGGAAGGGATGACCATAAAAAATAAATAAAAAATTAAAAACGGCCTTGACGTTATCTTCTTCCACCCTGATTTTTTAAATTTATTTATTTATTTATATATTTATATATTTATTTATTTCCCTCACCCACCCTTTCACTATGAATAAATTTAGTCTGTCCCGGACATGAAAATGTCAAATACCTAAAATACACCTAGGCTAAATAGCGTATTAATTTTTAATGCTCGCTCATCCTATGCTGCTATTCTCATATCTGCCCCTGTCTGCCAACAGCTGTTGCAGCCTCCCTCTCTGGGAATTTATCATCCATCTAAAAGAGTAAGAGAGTATTGTTCCCGAAAAAAAAAAAAGAAAGAAAAAAAAAAGGAGGGAGGAAATTTTATTCAAGGATTTTTTTTAATTATTATTACGATTTGACACCTACATAATGAAACAAAGGATTGGATTTTAAAATCTCATTTCGCTTTATTTCATTTTATTTTATATAAATGCTCTGTCTGTGTATCAATGATATATCTATCAGTAGATAAAGCGGTATAGAAGATGAATGAATGAATGAATGAATGAAAGATAAATAGATATTTATTTTTTGAAATGCACAGGAATGAGAGATCAAGTTAAACCACTAGAGCGTAGCTGAAATATTAAAATATAGTGTCGGGTAATTTATTCCAAGGTTTTAGATGTCGTTTATTCTGTATGTACTGTTTTAAGTAACCATGTGATGGAGGAAAGATTCTTGTCCCGGGTTAAATCTGCTAAGTGCTTAGGATGAGTTCGAGGTCCCTGCTGTAGATCCTGGTCTGTGGTTAACTATGAGTACCTGCTCCGAGGTCAGTGTGAGGTGAGATAAGGTGAGATAAGGTGAGATAATGTGTGATGAACCTTTACCTGATCACTCTAACTGCATACTGGTCTGGGGCCTGTCAGGATGAAGACGCCGTGGCTCCCCCCACGCCACCGAGTGTGTACGGCACTCTGTGATGACCAGAGGGATGTCTTTACTCTGAGAGAGTGATAGAGACAGGGAGAGGAGGACGAGGACGAGGACGAGGAGGAGGAGGGAAATGGAGAACAGAGAGAGAAAGAGAGAGAGAGAGAGAGAAAGGGGAAGGAAAACAGAGTGAGGGGTTGATGTCAAGCCAAATGTAACAAATTCACTGAATCACGCCAGTGGCGCAGAGGTCAAGGAAAAGCAGCCGAAAAAGGTTAAAGATGAAATCAAAGCCGTGCCTCGGAGCAGCGCTGAAAATCTATCCGTGCGAGGCAAGGCCACCGCTGACGCGCGCACCAGACAAGAAGCTAAATACTGCACGCCACTCTGGGATCTTTCATTTTCAGCCGATCAATAAGAGCTTATATTTATCAGGATTCCAAGCAGCTGCCACATCTGACAACCTCCACTTCATTTTCTCACTCCTCCCTCTTTCTCTCTCTCTCTCTCTCTCTCTCTCTCCTCCCTCATGTTCTATCAATTTCTCCTCCCTCTCCTGCACGGCCTCATGCTATATCAACGGGACCCTATCAACGGTAAATGTGAATAGAAGGGGCCTTTGGTCCGATTTGAACAGCCACACGCGCCATCTTGCCCCCCTCTGAAGCCTGGGTTAAAGAAGCGTGTATTTTGTCATTAGCCCGTTGGCTTAGGCCCACGCTCTCGCTGCTTTTGTTTCATGCCACGCCATCGACGCCTGCCAACAAAAAGACCCCGAAAACCATGTACATCGTACCACTTTATTCCCTCAAAAATAGAAATGTGTTTGTGAAGAAGACGAAGAAGAAGAAGAAGAAGAAAAAGGCACAGACTAGACACTCCAGTTTTGAGAAATGCAGAGAAGCAGAAGGATTTGCTAAGAGGGAGGAAGGCTGAGTTAAAATAGCTCGATCTCTAATCATCTGCACGACAATATTTGCTGTGAGGCATTCTAAATAGATTATTGCTGGTCCATCTGTGTCATCATTGATTTATAAGGCATTAAGCTGCTTTCCAAAGGCAGGCCTTCCTTTGCTGCTAGAGTAGGAGGATTCTTGTCCAAATCAGGGCCAGCTGAACAAGCCTGCGTGTTGAAGAGGACTCGACGCCGAGAGCGCGCGGCCGAGAGGAAATAAAAATAGATCGGCACTATCCGGTTTGGAGTTGCCACAAGAAGCGCTAAGAAATCCAAAAAAAAAAAAAAGGGAAATTTTTTTTTTTTTTGGGTTTTCCCTTCTCTTAAATTCCGCGATACAAAGAGATAGGGAGGAGGGAAAGGAAGTGCCAAACCCAAAATGCATACACGCACGAACCCAAACACACACTGACACACACTCCAAACAAGGAACATCATTAACATATGAATACTATATGCAAATGGTTAGAGGAGAGCAGATGTTGGTGCATTTAATTGACCTATATGTGAGTAGCATCCAAACCTTTTACACACACAGTGTACTGAATGCATGCCTATTACAGTGGCCATGGCACACCGTCAGACAGACAGACAGACAGACAGAGAGACAGACAGACAGAGAGACAGAGAGACAGACAGACAGACAGACAGAGAGACAGACAGACAGACAGAGAGACAGACAGACAGACAGACAGACAGACAGACAGAGAGACAGACAGACAGACAGACAGACAGACAGACAGACAGACAGAGAGACAGACAGACAGACAGAGAGCTTCCAGTTGATAGTTGTGTCAGTCTGTCATAGCGCTGCAATACCCAAACGCAGGGCTGTCCTGTCCCCCCCCCCCCTCCTGCCTCCGCCTGCTGACACCCGCCGTGCGTCTCTTATAGATGACATCACTGCGTCACAGTGGAAATCGATCACTTAATGGCCTTCGGGGAGCGTGGTCGTCGCTGACAGGTTACGTGCCAAAGCCTCAGCCTCTCTCAGTCTTTCTCCAATTCGACAGCTCAGGTTCTTTCCTGGTTTTTTTTGGGGTTTTTTTTTTTTTTTGCTTTATTCACTGCTTGCTTCTTTAACAGCTAAGCTCGCACGGTACAGCCAAGAGAAGCACACGCTATTTTAATCTGCCCTCTTTTCTCCCCTGTCGCTCCCTTGATTATTTTTTTTTCTCCCTTTCTGCTTGGGAATGTCATTAAATTGTATTAAATAGCCTTTTGTCCACAGGGCAAGGACCGCCCGATATATGATAATACACTAATGCCCTGGCGCTCCAGCCACTGAGCTGAAACGAGCTTTAAGATCACGGGCTCAGAAGCACATGCATGGAATTTTATTGCATATATATATATATATATATATATATATATATGTGTGTGTGTGTTTGTATGTGTGTGTGTGTGTGCATGTGAGTACATATGTGCAAGTGCATAAGAGAGGCAGGGAGCGTGAGAGTGGCTTCGCTAACAACTGTGACACATACTAATAGAAACATACCTAATAAATTACAAGCTTTCAGGGTCTGGCAAGCTGACATTTTCTCTGTGAGCAGGACAATTTCATATCTGCGGCACGGGCAACCAAATTGCATCACATGGAGATGCCAGCGGATTAGCATAAAAATTAACACTTAAATTTCAGCTTATTGTCAACCGCTCTTCTGCTCCTTCAGCCAGACCAACAATCAATTCCTCTTAGAAATCTGATTATCTTCCATGATGCTTATTATCCTAGTCATGTCCCCTCGTCGCCTTTCTCAGACGGCCGGGCTGTTTGTTTAAATGGAATTAAGAAACTGATAAATCTATAGGTGTCTCTTAGACGCACATGCCCCCCCACCCCACCTTTATTTTTTTTTTTCTATTTATTTTTTATATAAAAGGTCTTCATCCTTGTCCTATTCTGTATCTCTCTCTCTCTCTCTCTCTCTCTCTCTCTCTCTCTTCGCCATTGTCCTAGCCTTCATCAACAGTTGCTGATTAAAAATGCTAATTAATATGCCATAAAGCCTCTAGAAGTAGTTTACATTTAGATGGTCTATTATTCACACATGTATTCGCTGTGGCCGGCTAAATAATGGAAGTGCGTAAATGCTCTACCATTAAAACTATACGTTCTTGCAAGAAAAAGGGGAAACATATTATATCAATTATCTCAGGACTATAAACATCAACGTTTTTGTTTTTTCCCCCCCCTTTTTTTATTCCATATGGATGAGTCATGAGGAACACCAACAGTCGTTTATATAAAGTCTGTGCATGAAATATTAAAGTTCACAATTACTACAATATCATGCTCACACCCATGTTTGTGAACGAATCTGCCACTGTCATCATGGTTACCATGGTTACATGACATGATCATTTTGGGTCAAGAGCCCTTGAAGTGATATCTTTGAAAAAAAAAAAAAATCAAATATTCAAAGCATACCATAATGCTCTTGTTCTTTTGAGCTTGTTCCTTGCACGTCATACTATAATTAAAAAAAAAAAAAAAGCATTAATTATGTTTTAGTGAAATATTTGTATATTTGTCAACACGGCCCTATTGAAAATATCACCCAAGTATGCAGCGAGACACAGCGCACGCTTTGGGTGGCTTTCCACGCACCCGAGAGTGGAGCTCCTTTTTGTTTAGACAAATGGTATTTCATCGCATCCAGATGTCTTTAAGCACAGTTCATCCACCATGCGCGCACTCCAAGACGTACAAAAAAATGTATACAAACATTTATTCAAAACTGCATGCCTCCACTCATATTTAAGGGGTTGTCATGGTTGCCTTGACTCTAACCACTTCCATGCTTCTTCTCTTTTTTTCTTTCTTTTTTCAAGTGTAATGTTAAACAGAGGTACTGTAACCTGACTAGTGTTCATGATCAGGGCAGTGACTGGGTGACTGATTTTCCAGGACAGATGCAGACTGGGGTTGTGAGCGCGTGTTGTACGCGTGCCTCATGGAACCGTGTTCTGATGCGGCGGATTGGGCTGGAGTGTGGAAAGGTGACATCACTTGACATTCGACGGCTGGAATTTGTCGACCTGGCGTCAGGGTGATGGAGGATATGATCGAAAATGCACGTGAGAAAAAAATTGGCCAGTGAGTCCACGGTTATGGAAAAACAACCCGTTCATCCAAACAAAATAACCTTTCTCACAAAGTAGTGTATATACTGTACGTGAACATCTACATCTGCGAGGCTCGTTGCCGTACAGTACATGAGCGTATTACTCTTTACTCTGCTCGTGCTCTAAGAATAATAAACGTGCGCTTAGCTGGCCTATTTTCGCATGCTGATGCCACACAATGGTGAAGGGAAAAAATTCAAGTCTTTAAATTCTGAGTAAACACTGCACTCTTTGTTGACTGTAGAAGCCTTTTTTTTTTCGCCCTCCCTACGTTCCACATTTTTTTCTCCATCTCTCATCCGAGCTTGTTGTGTTTTTTCTCCAAACAATACATCCTCTTGCACATCTGAGGAACACACCTCACTGCCATTTTATAGGTTAAGCTCCCTAGTATGGAGAGTCATATTTTATAACGCTGGTTTATTTTTATGAGCGAGTGTAATTAACGCTGCATGTCCTATCTCTCAGCCATCGATGCCAAGGTCTTTATTTAAACAACTACAGTATGTTGTGAAATGTTTGCGTTCTCAGCATTTGCTCGGCCACACACAGATTATTATTTCATACTTCTCCGGGACGTTTTGAAACGTTTACGCTTTCAACTGGTTATTGTTTTTGATTAGGACTTTTTGGATGAATCACGACGCCGGGGTGGGAATGAGGATGGGGCGGGGAGGGGGAAGGGGGGGGGATTTTGAAAACATGTTTACGGAGGAACGAGTGTGAACCTGAAAGACCAACTTAGGCCAAGTCTATGCTCATCGCCTGATTTATGGAGCCGAGGTTAAACTATTTATGTCCGAGCGGCTTGAGTTGTTTAATTTCTCTACTTGTCTGCTTGGGGCCTTCACTTTTTTTCGTCCTGGTTCTCCTTTTTTGGGGTTGCAGTCCTACGATAGCGCATCTGCTCTCTATACTTGCTGAAGACGTCAGGCGTCTCGTGTTTCGGACCAGACACCGGACACATGAATAACTCTATTACAAAAGAAATCTATAAATGAAAGAAATGCACGCTATACGGTAGCTACTGTCGTTTTAGCTAGTTCCTAAATTCACTGGGATATTTATACATTTTTTTGTCATGTCCTTGTAAAGACAAGAGTAAAAGTGAATCACGTCCACGGACGCAAAAGCTCCGAGACTAATCAGATGGAGGAGCAGATGTCCTTTAACGACGCTCTCTGCTGTAAGACAGCCCTTTGCACCACCCCCCACATTTCACTTTAAAAGTTCAGTTGTACAGGTGTCGGAAAGTGCAAAAAGTCGAGGGGCAAGGTGCTGAGAAAGTGACTGTGCCCAGTCTTCAGATTATTACTCCATAGAATGTCTGGGGTTCTGACGTAGCATAGGACAGTCAGTGATCCAGCCACACTCAATCACGATCTATAGCCCTCACTTAACCTGCCAATCAAGCCGACTGTATTCCTTACCCTCTGTAACAGAAGTCGCTCAGATGTGGTGGAGACGATGGTTTGCGTGGAAGCCTTTTCTTGTCTTTGATGCTTTACTTATGGAGGATGCACGAATCAGAGCCGAAGCCTACGGCTATTAGACTGAGAGGAGCCTTGGCCAGGCTGATAACCTCTGAGAGCGATACTGTCCCATCATCTTGCCCCTTCATAAGAGCTGCATGATCTGCTGTGGTATGCAGATGCGACTTCAGAGTCTCAGGCTTGTCATCTTTTGATTAAGCAGAGGAAATGATTTCACTTTAAAGACATCCCCCCATCCTTTCATGACCGCCCCAGCCACCCAGCTGCTCTCTGTCACTCTCAATCGTTCAACATGCCGTAATCCTTTGTTTCCACGCTTGCTTTTTTTTCCCCCTGCACGCAGGACCACGGCGCTACCTGTTGCAGACACAACACGCCATCTACGAACAAGACAGAAAAAGAAAACCGCGATTGTCTGCCAGGATCTGATGGCAACGCGGCCTGGGTCTGCTCTGGGACCTGACCTCAGCTTAAGTGGAGCACTGTGCCATTTTCCTATGACCTCGGGCTTGTTAAGAAGAGAGACGAGGAGTTTGAGAGAACGGAACGGGGTGGGTTCGCGGGGTCTCTGAGATCGAGACGCAGACGCGGAGTTCCTCCATAAAGCCTCTGAGACCGACACAGCCCCATCTCGGCTGTCACGTTAAACCATCTCTCAGCAACACATCTGTACACGTGCCACAAATCACGGCCGGGGCCGCGGCGGGACGGGGGAGAGGGGGTGGAGGTTTGGGGATGTGTTAGAGGGAGCTGTAAATGGTTCAGGAAAAGCAGATAAAAACCTGCAAAATCCCTGTGCTAGGTGCCGAACGTGTGTTTGACAGAATCTGGTACTGTTTCAAGATATTTCTAGGGTCTGTACTCTCTGGATACTCTACTCACTGCCAAACTAAATTCCCTTACCGAGGAGCCATCCAAGAAAGGGCACAGGAGCTTTCTAAACACTCTCTGTAGGCATTAAGACTACTGGGACTTTACCTATCATGTGCTCATTATGTCTTGCAGGTTCTTATAGAAATCAGCGACTTGGCAAGGAACGAGATTGCATCAGAAGACGTGAACGTATAAAGAGAAAGCAAAAGGCTGGGCCTGGAACAGGTCTACATCTCGTACCGGCTGTGCAGACGGAGTTTACTCTGTTTGTGTTGTCTGTGGCTTAGCTGCTCATGTAGTGCTTAACCTCAGGCCAAGGGAAACAGATCGAAGTGCTCACCTGGCCGCTATCAAATAAGCACTCTTGACGCGGGGACTAAAGAATCATTTCTATTTACACAATCATTTCATTTGGCGTCTATGAGGCCTCATTTGAAGAGCTATAATCTGACTAATACATGCAGAATGAATGACTGAAAACCCGTCTTTTCTTTTTATTTGCATTGGTGTCAAACGAAACGGAATCACGTGCATGCTATCGTTTTTAATGGAAAAGACAGGGGTTGAATCCTTCCAGTGTAAAAGTCCCAGTGTGGCATGAAAAAGACTTTGTGGGACCAGTGTGTTCAAGTACTCGGAGTCGGAGATGTCATGCTTGACTGGCCTATCGATCGCACCTGGCTCCAACACACTCTCACCGGTATCATTTAAACTCTCTCAATTTTTAATCACCATCAACACCAGATCCAGCTCCCTCAATCTCTCTCTCTCTCTCTCTCTCTCTCTCTCTCCCTCACACACACATACACATACACACAAACAGACAAACACAGAGCACACAAATGCATGCACAACATCCCAACAGTAGGTCAAAAACTACAGCCTGCACAAAAGCTCATACTGAAGACATGTACACACGGTTAAATTACACCGCACGCTCATACACACTGGTGTTTACACTCCCACGCGGAGCTACACGCATAACTACGCTGAAATTATACAGTTAATATGACAAACATACGAACATGGAACTAATTAAAGTCGGTACGTCACAGTGTTGGTTGACACGCGGGCGCGCAAACACGCCCTGACGAGTGGCATTGCGAGGCTTTACTCGGCCCACTCCGGTTCTGTTTGACCTTGCTCTGCCATATTCATTACATCATTAGGTTACCTCTTCATTAACTTTTCATTATTTATGGGAGCTTGTGGGGAGGGGGGAGCCTTTATCAAATACTATCTTTTGTCAAGCACACAATGCAGAGGCAGCAACCAAACACCCCCTCCCCAACCCCTCCAACTTCCCCTTCCCCTCCGCCCCCTTTCTTCCCCGGCCACGCTAATAGCTAGCCTTGCCTCATTGCTAGCTAAGGCATCCGCCCTAAACTCCTATCATTTAGCTACGACATTGATAAACATGGGCAGGCAACTACGCATATCCTCGAACCACAAATGAACAAGCTTTGAGGTTAAACGCTTTTAAAACGCTTATTGCAACATGTGGTGCTGTACTGTACTGTATATATCCACAATTTATACCCGGAACCATTTAAAAAAACAAAAAAAAAAGGAAAAAACGAAACCAGCGGACAATGTCATTTACATTGCGCAAACATCGCTGATTGTAGATAAACATATTTGTGTGCTCTACCCTTACAAGAGCGCCATTCTGTTCCCAGGGCGTAGCAAGCTAGCTGTCATTAGCGAGCCATCGGCCCCTCCACCGCCACAGATTGCCTTTTTAAAAAAGTCTGGCTGCGGCCCATTTCGCATCGTAGGCCAATTATAAATGGCAAATCACAATCATGCCGATTTTTTTTTTTCCCTCCACACCCGCCCCCACCCCAGCACCCCGTCCCATACCACCCCCCCCCCCCACCTCCAACACTCCACTCTGGCCAGGCTCCATGGCATCTCTTGAATAATATGGTGATAGCCCTTTGTGCGACAGCCTGCCCAGGCGTCAGGATATTTTACACATTCATGTGTCGGCTCCTGGGCTCAAACAGGGCTGCGCTTCAATACCACCACTTGGCCAAGTGTCTAGCCTTTAGTTGGCCTGTATTCGACTCCTGATTGTCTGCCACATCACAAGCTTAAAAATATGAGGGAGAGAAAAAAAAAAAGAGAGAGAGAAAAAAAAAATTGGCTCGCAAACGGCAGGCAGGTGATGGAAATAATTTGTAAATTTGAAATTCAAAGCCGTCTCTCTTTAGGAAGAGTACCAGATTTCAGATCAGGGTGGAAGAAGAATAGGAGACGAGCAGAGGAAGCTATTAAAGTGTGCTAGGAAGAAGCATTAGGCTTGACTGATAGGGACCCTGATTGACTTCCAGTACCACAGTCTTACTACACAGAAACGTGTGTGTGCGTGCATGTGTGTGTGTGTGTGTGTGTGTGTGTGTGTGTGTGTGTGGCATGAGTTCCCTCTCAATCCACACACCATCCCATGATCATTCGCCAATTACAGCGAGCTAATGCATCCAGAGCCTGGAATCCCACCCAAAAAGCAAGGGGGAGAATTCTCTGGAGGAACGCTAATAATATAACTTAAATCATGCTGAGAGAGAGCATTATGCGCAAAATGGAAATCAAAAAAGAAAAACACAGTGTAATTTAAACTGGGGCAGGGCTGGAATGGGTTTATCGTATAAATGGTAATCTTGCTCTCACTCTCTCTCTCTCTCTCTCTCTCTCTTTAATATCATCATGAAAAGCATACATTAGACCATTTCAGGCCAGCAAGAAGGGGCTTTGATTGGCAGCAAGAAGGAGAACGAGGCAACACGGAGGGCCCGGTAATGCTCCGTGAGCTTGGCTCAACGGGGCATCGCTCGCGAGTGTGTCCTACATAAAAGACCTCTCAGGTGGATGTGAATATTACACTCCTCCTACAGGTACCATCTCACACAGTACACTGTACACACACACACACACACACACACACACCTACACACACACAGAGTTTCTGACGACTACTTTTTTAATTTCTTTTTAAAATCCTTGTTATCCACACTTGTGCACTTAATTGAGTGCCTTGATCTAATAATAAAATCCAAAGTAGACACATTTTTAGAAACTCAAACAGGCATTTAAGAAAAACTTCAAAAAAGTGAAGCTGAATTCAGCCTCCACCAAAAACAAAATAAAAAAATAAAAAAACATGAGGCACTGAAGCTTGAGCAAGATAATGTGCCCTAGAAATGAGAATTGACAAGAAGGCTGCCTGCACACACACTTCCAAACACACACACACACACACACAAAACACGCTGCTCAGTGTGCCTGATATTGTTCTGTAAGGCGAGTGTTTCCTGAGCAGCTGCCTCTCTGACGAGAGGTGTGCTGATGTATTCTAATCGCTTTTTTAGCCTGGATGATCATCACATGTGATAGGCGATGCAGAGGACTCGAATTGCTCGGCAGAACAGAACATTACTCTAGTCTCTTCAGATCCCTCTGTCTTGTTTTTTTGTTGTTGTTTTTTTTAATTCCTTCACATCAAAACCACATCGTTTCTTGTATTTCTTTCTTCAGCGTCTGTCGGGGCATCAGTTCCCTTTTTCCGAGGTTAACTTGCGGCTCTGAGGCAGACCAGAGTAATGCCAACAGGTGTAATAACAGGCTGGGAATTCAACACGTGTGTGTGTATGTGTGTGTCTGTACTCATTGCTTTCCTCACCTACAACAAAGCAAAAGTGTGTCTATGTGTATGAAAGCATCTCCAAGGATTATCTCTCTCTCTCTCTCTCTCTCTCTCTCGCTTTCTTCATGTTTCTGAAGCGTTCAGTCAGTTTGCAGGACATAATCCACGAGAATATCCACGGGAGAGTCGCGGCGGAGGGTTCAGATTGGATCTGTGTAACGTTGACAGACTACATCATCCGGCCGGGGCACTAAGCCCCTGTGAAATAGTTGTGTCTGCTGCATGGCATTACTGTCACACTCACCGCCATCCACACGCCCTCCCCTACCCTGCTGCTCTTCCTTTAGGGAGCTCCGTCAAGTCTGCCAACTCAAGCACTGGTACACTCTTTTCGGTACCACGGTGTAGTTAAACATGTCAAGTCGCGATCACATTTAATTTGGGTTAATGTATACTATTATACAGTATGGCGGCACTGTGGCTTAGCAGTTAGCGCTGTCACCTTGCACCTCCTGAGTGCGGGTTCGATTCCCACCTCGTGCTTGGAGTTAGCATGTTCCCCACGTGCTTGGTGGGTTTCCTCCGGGTACTCCGGTTTCCTCCACAGTCCAAAGATATGCAGATAAGGATAATTGGTGTTCCCAAATTAATTAGCCTTAGTGTGTGAGTATGTGTGTGCCCTGCGATGGATTGGCACTCTGTCCAGGGGTGTCAGATCAATGGTGAGAATGGTGTCACCATTGGCCTCCACGGTCTCTAATTGGACTACAGAGGTTCCTGGATGGCTGGTGATGGTAAGGGACATCTACAATCACTGCTCATTCAATCATCCATTCAATTCATCATATTGCATCAGCGTAATGCTTTTCTGCTTTGCACTGATGTTAATAGTGGTTATTTTATGGTCCAGATGTTTGTTCCCAGTATCTCTTAGGCTACTCATGTACAGTACAGTACAGTACAGTACAGTACAAATCTCAACTCCTGTACCCAGAGCAATAATTACACAGCTGCGTTCACTCCAAACGCTCACTACGTAGACTCTAACACAATAGCATTTGAGCAATAACCTGCACTTCTAATGCTGGAAATAAAGAACGGGGGAGAAAAGGAGGAAAACGAGACAATCACATTGTGCCTCAAATGTATAGGTGAAAAGGTTGGGGGTAAACAGAATAATAAGAGAAGCATTAAGAAGATATGAAAGTATAATAACAGAGAGGAACATCAGAGTAAGAAAAAAAAACATTCATAAGCACGACTTCGCTGTAAAAGGGGAGGAAGAAAAGAAATCTGCAGAAGACCCTCAGCTGTGATTCAATATCAAAGTAAAAGATCAGACAGAGTGTGTTGGTAAGAAAATCAGAGCCTATTTAGTGTGATAAAGCTTCAGCTCCAGACAGCGTGGCCGTAAATGTTCACTCGGCTGGGGGAATTTCCTGTTCCTCCTCGAGTCAGTTTGATCAGTTAATAACATTAGATCACTTCAACTCTCCCGTGCCTGTTCGCACTCGGAATCCCCTCAAGGTAGCAGAACTGCAATATGCATGGAGTCACTTTGATTGTAGGCTGTACACTCAAGTGCATGTTGCTCCACCGTTCCCCATCGCTTTCACGAGCCAGCCATGAATATGTATGGACCAGGGATACATGATGTCATATCGCATCTTTCGGAGGTGAGAGGAAGAAAGTAACAGAGATAGGACTCTGGGGAAAGTGTGGGGGTGGGGGGGGGGGGGTTGTGGTTTGTCATGTGGGCTTCGACGTAGGAGACCTTCATCAGACGGGGCGTGAGGAGTGGCCCGGCCCGTCCTGCTCAAATATGGCAGCCACCTGCTCACACTTGCGCGCGCTGTCTGCGAAGAATTAATTCCGAGTTTTTGGGGTAATTGCAACGAAAATACCAGAACTGGCTGCGTCACATTCATTTCTCTCGCCGTGGCGAAGTTTAATTCGGAACAGGCCCTCGAATGGCTCCTTCGGCGTGGGCGGTGCAGGGATTCAGGTGGGCCGTTACAGTAGCTCGGGAGGGACGACGCACCCGCTTCACATTCCTCATGTCGGAGATACACAGAGCGGGTCGTGCCAGCGTGTGGAGGCAGGAGTGAATAATACGGAGCACGCTACGATACGATACGAAGGGCAGGCCTTTATCTTCCTGTGTCTTTCATTATAAGAATCTTTCATCTTATAATAATCTGTCAACTAACTAACTACTTGCCTAGACTCTCTTAATAACACGTGAAGCTAGAGAGCGGTGACATGAAATCTGTCCTGTACTGAAATATTAAACAGCACCTGCGTGTACTTGTTTGGTGCTTGTGTGTGTGTGTGTGTGTGTGCATATGCTCTTATTCATTGCCGTTGAGTATTGAATAAATTATCCTACTTATGTCTATGTGAATATTGTGTGTGTGTATGTGTGTGTGTGTAAGAGAGAGAGAGAGAGAGAGAGAGAGAGAGAGAGCAAATTCAGACGTGTGTGTGTATCTCCTGATTGAGATTGGTTCGACGGGCTGGATGGAACAGATGTCAGTGTGTGTCGACTGCCAGCAAGATTGAACAAAGCCAGTCACATTGCCTTCCTGGCCAGGAGTAGTAAAACAGGAGACCTACAAAACCGAGGGGCTGATATTAACTGTCAACAAACTGCATATGGACGAACACAAACAAAAAAACAACCGCGGAAAATTCCAAAGATTTGTCATCCATACTGCGAATTAGCCGCTCCGATTCGTCTAATCCAGATTTGGAACGCCTCGAACATCCTCCCTGAGTAATGGTGATGTGCGATTGTTATCCATGTTATTATTTATTTCATGTTACTGAATGATTAATTAACACAGAACTGCAGATTTCGTTTAGGCCCAAACTGGTAATTTATGGCCGCCGTCTCTTTCTCTCTCACACACACACACACACATGGTCTAAACAAAGCAAACAGGAAAATGTGAGTCACAGTGAGGTCCATGTTCGTCAGATTCAATATGTGCGAGTTTTGAAAGCACATGTGAAAGAACAGCAAAACTCTGCGCTCATAACTCCTTCTAGCACTCATCACACATGAATGTGCTACACGGACATACTGTAATCTCACCACAGACCCTCGAGTTCCTGTCGGAACGAAATGTTTCGCTGCTCAGACGCGACTCGCTCGAATGTTCCGAGCGTTCGCGTGCGTCCTGTATTCCGAGGCGCCCGATATATCCTGCTTTCATGTCGAACACGTTCCCGAAGATCTTGATTTATTGAAATGGTACGGAATTAAAACGCCTCAAATTGATGCCGTGATTTAATAATCGTGCATTTTTGTTCATCTCGCATCCATCTTCCAATTAAATATAACAAGAGAGCAAACTTTATGTCCTCAAACTGGCACGTCTAATTAGTTAACGATTATCCTGTTTTTTTTTTTCTTTTACCAAAACATTATTATCATTTAAGTATAACTATTCAATCACTATTTAAATACTGTATGTGCTAGAATTCAGATTTTTTTAAATCTATATATTTTTAATGCATCCAAAAAAAACCCTAAACTTAACTTAAATATCGGCTCTCAGGACTCGTTACCGCGGCCGGATAAATAGAAATGAATGTGCAACATTAAAGTTTATTGTTAAATTATGATATCGCCTCTGCATGATGAGAAATGCGGATGAGAAATTATTTTCACCTTCTACGGTTTGTGCGATATAAAGATATAATGTGGTTTGTGGCTGTATAAAATTATAGGCTCATTTATATTTACACGCGGAGGAATCTTTTTAAGTAATCAAAAATTGAATGCAATTTTTAAAGGATTTTTTTTTTACAGCCGCCGCTAGTTTACAGTGAAATGACTCGAAAAAACAAGCCAGGTTCGGTTTGCTCGGTTTTTGCATTTATCGTCAATGTGTCAACATGCTAGATAGGTACTTGATGCATGTTTTACAGGGAACAAAAAAAAAATGATAAGGAATCTCTATAGAGAATCATCGACTGTAACACACACACACACACACACAGAAGCAGTATTGCTGAACATGCGTGCGACAAACTGAATGCCGTTCCTGATTTTGGTCTCAACGTGAACGCGATATGGAGAAAGAGGTATCGCGCAAGTCAGACCGTAGAAACTGACGCAAGGAGAGAAAAGGTGACGAGAGCGAGAGAGTGACAGAATGAGAGTGAGAACGAGAGGGAGAAAAAGGGTGTGACATGCCATAACAACAAACCATCAGGGGCGTGTGATGGCATGCTGCGTCTCGTCGTTCCCTTTGTTTTGTTTTTTGTTGTTTTGTTTATACGGGAGGTTAATGTAGAGAGAAGCGGCGTGCGCGTGGTAGACGTATGCCCGAAAGCTTCAGCCTCAGCTGCCATGTTGATTGAGGGGAGAAATAAAATAAAAAAGAACCCCAGATGCTGTGAAGGGATATATTCCTAGAGAGCAATTCTTTCTAGGACAGCGTGCTTGTGTTTACAGGAATGTGTGTGGGAAGGAAAATGTATTATAAGGAGGCTATAGCGGTCTGATACCACACGCTGTACATTATCAGCTTTGCGTGTTTTCTTCCGTTGCCGACACAGATTTTCCAGCACCAAGAAGCAGTTGTCCCGAAATCCCCAACCGCACACGGAGACGCAGGCACGGAGCACCCTGGTGTTACAACTCTGGTGACCTTTCCCCTCCCGACTGCGCGGTAAACCGCACTCCATTTCCCATAAGACTTTAACGGGCTGCGAGGGGGTGTGTAACCCCAAGGTTAAAGAGCAATCTGTAACCAATTAGCCGTTTGACTGCCGAGGCCGCGTCCCGAACGGAGGGAACGCAGGCTGGGAGGAGGGAGGGTAGTTTTTGGCAGGTGGAAACTCAGGCTTCCTCTGGTTAGATCCAGGGTTAGCAAGGTCCTGACCACAGAACCTGCTCGCAGAGGCATCAAACGTCAGGGCTGCTCACAGGCATCCTGGTGTGGTCTGGAGATAATGAATACCAGATCTGGTCTAGACAACATCAACGTTTAGAATTCCTACACTTTGATGGCTATGGCAGAGTTTAAACTGAATCCCGGACCAGAAATTCAATCCTTTTCATCTGATATGCAGTGAACAAAAAAAAAAAGAAAAAAGAACTTGTCAAATTCTATTCCTCGAAGGGTTACTTCGTTCTTTGCAAAAAAAAAAAAAACAGATTTAAAAATGTATTTACTGAAAACGGCGGTAACACATGCGTGTATGCTAATTGAGTCAACATCAAGTGTGAGCCGCTAGTCAACAACAATTAACGCTATGTTTTTAGGAGCACCATGTGTTATCATTTCAATGAAAGGTATGGCATCGTGACAGTTTGAAAGAAATTAAACAAATCGTCTACGAAGAGGATGTACATAAATAGTAAATTTGTGGCATCATTTAATGGAAGTAGTACAAATATTTTGGTTTCCTATGCAAATAAGTACTACAAATGTATTTATTTATTTATTTAAATGTTGCTAATGGACTTTAAAAGCTTAACGCTTTAAAAAAAAAAACAACGAATGGAGAGGCAGGAGAGCCTAAAAGGGAAAGAAGGAAGGAAAGAATGAAAGCAAGAAAGTGAAAAGGTGAGAAGTGAGTGAAGGAAAAGCCGGCACTCTTAGGGAAACGGAAGGTCGAATATAGCTTGAGAGCGAGAGTGACTGAGAGAGAGAGAGAGAGAGAGAGGGAGAGACGGAGAGCGCTGGCCAGGGTAAGGACCCTGCTCCTCATCCATCAGCGTATCTGCAAAGGGATCGGGGCCGAGTAATGAGCCGTGCACCCCTTTACACGTGTTGACGCTCCGCAAAATAAGATCCATTTACCTTCCGTGTTCCGTTCCGCCTGTTGCCGAACCCCTCAAACACCCCCACCGAGCTCGCAGGTGAAGGCAACCCACTCCGTAATCTGGTGGCAACCTATCCCTCTCTCTCTCTCTCTCTCTCTCTCTCTTGGTGGGAGGATCTTGGAGGAATGAAGGATGGTTGGGTACTTAAACTGTAGGCTAATGACGACCATGATGCGGCGCTATCAAGGTAAGAAAACGTGACCTTTCGGATTAGGCATGGGATTCATTTGCGGTGATATGTTTCTCTGCTAGAATCCATTACGGCAGGTTTTCAAACCGGTCCTGATGCTGTTGGTACAGGGAGTTAGATTCTATCTGCATGGAATATAATGAGCGCAGAATTAGCTCTGAACAGCTTCACACTGCATCCATATTCAGGCCTGATTACTTTCATTATCATCGATCTATGAGGCTTTTATTTTTCCTCATCAAGTTGCAAATTTGGGTCTTCTTGTCCACTGTCCAGCCACTTTCACACCACCCTAAATGACTAATGATGCATTTAACTGGAGAATTAACGGAGGAGAGATAGAGAACGATAGAGAGAGAGAGAGAAAGAGAGAGAGAGAGAGAGAGAGAGAGAGATTGGCTGCATTAACACTACGTCATACCTCAATGAAAATGGACTGCCCTCGGAAAACAAAAGGGCAAGTGAGAGATGGAGAAGAGAGATGCAGAATGAGAACGAGAGAGAGAGAGAGAGAGAGAGAAAGAGCAAGAAAGAGAGCTGTTGGGTGAACGAGAATGCGTTGGATAATGAGACATTTCTTTTACCCACCAGCCCTGTGTGTGTGCAGCACCGCGATGATACGCCTGTTTTCCCCCGGCCCCCATTATCTGTGCACTTGAACCCGAGCTAACAATGAGTTCATAGAGATTGAGAAGTGCCGGGCCCGTAATTGTATGTATTTAGTCACGCAAACAGAGGCAATGGCCTGAGAATGGCTAGTTAGTGAATGACATCATTTGAGCTGCCGAGTTGACTCAATAGCCTCGTTGCAAATTTGCGCCACTGCAACACATCCATCCTTCGCAGCTAAGCAAGCAGATCCGCCTGCTCCAACATCAGCTCCAACATCAGCATGCGCCGCGTTTCGCTGGGGCTCCGTCTGTTGTTTTACCAGCACGCCTCGGTTTTACGATGCTCGCTCACACGCCACTCTCGAGCGATCGCACCTCTTGTCACTCTTCTCTTCTGATTTATGATTTCAGAATGGTTTAAAGGTGTCTGTCGGTGTGAGCGTGGTGACGTGTCAATCAGCTGAGCCGGTCGGTGGCGTCGGCGCGCCAGAGCCGCTCGTCGCATCATGATGTTAGTGTGCCTGACTTCCTCTGCACAAAGGCAACACAGAGGGAGCATCCCTTCTCAAGCAGGGATGTCAGCACTCGAAAAATCAATCACCATCTGGCCTCCTCTATTCCCAGGAAAGAAAGAGAGAGAGAGAGAGAGAGAGAGAGGGAGAGAGAGAGAAAGAGGGGGGAATGGAGGGAATGGCTCAGTGGATGGGCAGAACCAAGCAGCTGTGCTCTGGCAGAGTCATGGTAGTACGGCGAGTCCATCCGTCCGCACAGTCGGCCATTAGGCGTTGTGAGAATGACTCGCATTAGCCGAAGCAAGGTCACGCTAAGCAAACAGAGATAAGAGAAAAGAAAGCAGCGATTTGTCTGCTTGGCTAACACCATGAAACCGAGCAGGTCATCGAGTTTACTCTACAAGTACATACGAAATATTTGTTTTTCCTCATACTCCTGGGTCGCCGGTTAAACCAAAACGTGAAAATATGAGGATAAATAGTGCGCGCTGAGGCGAGGTTCTTTTACAGCGCGGCACTAAATTTAAATGGGGTCCTTTTTTTTCTTCTTTTTTTTTTTTTTGGGGAAAAGGGGGTGACATGATTTTTTATTTTTTATTTTTTGCTGCAGCATTGCCTCCTTTCAGTAGCACAGCTGTGTGAAAAATACCAGTCGGAAAAGGGTGCTGAGGCAGCAAAAGCATTTAATACTCAACAAACAGTTATCTAAGCCCATGTCCAATAACCCGACACCACTGTAATGTGACCTACATACTAAGTGAATAAGATTTTTTTTTTCATCAGGGAGGCGGCGAGGAGAACAGCACAGAGCACACAGCTCATTCAGCTGACAGTAATTAAATAGCAAGTATTCCTTTCCACTGCCCTTTTGCCTCTCGGCCCGACTAAGAAAGTATAATGTAACAGAACATATTGTGCCTTCCTCTGTTTTGCCTCTCTCTCTCTTTTCACTCTCTTTTCTTTTAGGATTGGTCGCATTTAATTAAACAATGAATTGAAGTTTGATTTTGTATTTGATTTCCAGCGGCTTTTTAAAGACGGAGCGCAGCAGACGGAAAGGTCTCCGTTACAAATTTCTACCGAATGGGAGATGCAACAATATTGGGAGTTGATTCAGCTCGATCACTGTCACCGCACCGGCTTGGAGGGAGGGAGAGATCTTGCTGACACCGGACACGCGTCGTGTCCCTTGAAGATTAGCAGGAGGAGTGAAACGTCAGCTCGTCCTTTACAGAAAGATGATGAAAGGAAGCACGGACGATGGATCGGAGGCCACCGGAAACAAAGCAGGTGTCCGTATTAATGCTGCTGCTTAATGCTTTCAATGCTGGATACAAGAAAACAGCAAAGTCGTAGAGGGGAAAAGCTCTTTGATTAGCTTAAGAAAGAAAGGAGGAAGGAAGGACGGAAGGATGAAGGAAAGAAGGAAGGAAGGAAGGAAGGAAGGAAGGAAAGAAAGAAGGAAGGAAGGAAGGAAGGAAAGAAGGAAGGAAGGAAAGGAAGGAAAGAAAGAAAGAAAGAAGGAAGGAAGGAAAGAAGGAAGGAAGGAAGGAAAGGAAGGAAAGAAGGAAGGAAGGAAGGAAAGGAAGGAAAGAAAGAAGGAAGGAAGGAAAGAAGGAAGGAAGGAAGAAGGAAGGAAAGGAAGGAAAGAAAGAAAGGAGGAAGGAAGGACGGAAGGATGAAGGAAAGAAGGAAGGAAGGAAGGAAGGAAGGAAAGAAAGAAAGAAGGAAGGAAGGAAGGAAAGAAGGAAGGAAGAAGGAAGGAAGGAAAGAAAGAAGGAAGGAAGGAAAGAAAGAAAGAAGGAAGGAAGGAAGGAAAGAAGGAAGGAAGAAGGAAGGAAGGAAAGGAAGGAAAGAAAGAAGGAAGGAAGGAAGGAAAGAAGGAAGGAAGGAAAGGAAGGAAAGAAAGAAAGAAAGAAGGAAGGAAGGAAAGAAGGAAGGAAGGAAGGAAAGGAAGGAAAGAAGGAAGGAAGGAAGGAAAGGAAGGAAAGAAAGAAGGAAGGAAGGAAAGAAGGAAGGAAGGAAGAAGGAAGGAAAGGAAGGAAAGAAAGAAAGGAGGAAGGAAGGACGGAAGGATGAAGGAAAGAAGGAAGGAAGGAAGGAAGGAAGGAAGGAAGGAAGGAAGGAAGGAAGGAAAGAAAGAAAGAAGGAAGGAAGGAAGGAAAGAAGGAAGGAAGAAGGAAGGAAGGAAAGAAAGAAGGAAGGAAGGAAAGAAAGAAAGAAGGAAGGAAGGAAGGAAAGAAGGAAGGAAGAAGGAAGGAAGGAAAGGAAAGGAAGGAAAGAAAGAAAGAAGGAAGGAAGGAAAGAAGGAAGGAAGGAAGGAAAGGAAGGAAAGAAGGAAGGAAGGAAGGAAAGGAAGGAAAGAAAGGAAAGAAAGAAGGAAGGAAGGAAAGAAGGAAGGAAGGAAAGAAGGAAGGAAGGAAGGAAAGAAGGAGAGAAAGAAAGAAGGAAGAAAAGAAAGAAAGACCAGGATGGCAGGGTAAATCACCGCTTTCCATCGAATGACTCACTTCAACAGATGTCCTCACTTTTGGATCTCTTCAAACAATGACACCTACGTGTGATAATATTTCAGATTTGTTTTTTTTTTACAAATACAGTACTATACATAACGAAGCACTCGTGTTAAAATGAGATCTTCAGTGTGAAATGTTCGTAATACTGTATAATTTGTATCTAATGGATCTTGAGAAACGATTCTATACTACACTTGAGTCAGAGTCCCAAATGGATCCAAATGCAGCACCGAGCATTGGGAATGATGTGTTGAGCATGAAGGCAAAACACGCTCCTGTTTGGGGATTATAAAAATAACTACAAATGAGTCAGCCGTGTAGTCTCAAGCTGATACTCCAAAACTAGGATTTTTTTTTTTTTAAATCAAACAATATCACTGAAAAAATGTAGGAAAGTAAGAGGGGGGGAATCATGTGGATCAATTACCACACCTCAGGGGTGGCTTAATTGAATTTTCATCTACAGCTGCCACATGTTCGACTGGTTGTAGGTGTCTTCTTCATTTGCATGAATGTGCTTCAAACCAGAGAGTCAAGCTGACAACAAAACATAATGAAAGAAAGAAGAAGCGGAAAAAAGCTACAATGCGCTTGGATGGGGGAGAAAATGTCTCAACTCGTGCTATTTGAAAGAGGATTAAGTTAAATCTGAGGGTAAACCTAAAGTTAGGGAACTCTCTCGGGCGAAAGGGACGCGATCCTCAACAAGGCCGCTTTTGTCGGCGCCTGAGCGACTTTGAATCTTAATGTGGGAGAAAATAAAAACAAGGTGGAAAAGGCATGAAATTCGCTGCGCCGCAGTTCTCCACGCGTCTTCATCCTGTTAATTCAATTACGGACACTCTTGGGTTTCCCGCTCTCCTTCGCTTGCCTCTAGTACACAGACAGCACCAACAGCACCAACAGCAGCAGAAGGGCATTTCTTTAAAAATCCTCATACATAGAAGAAGAACAGAGGTAAAGAGAAGCCTGAACAGCATCAAACCTTTTCATTCCTTCACAGAAAGCTTTGCTGATGACCGCTGCTTCACGGCACTCCTAATTTTAAGCTCCTAACAATTTTAAGCTTCCATGTAGGAACCAGTCTCCATAGAGGAGAACTCTTTTGTACACTTAAATACACCCCAATGTGTCCCTCAACAAAAGCGTCTCCCTTTCCCTTTCTCCTAGGCTTTTTTAATGCTTTAAGTTTAGGTGGTCTGTGGGTGGTGGATTTCTTTTTTTTTTTTTTCCTTTTTTTTTCTCACCCAAACTTTTTTTTTTTTTTTTTTAATCAAGCATTAGCCGTGCTCCCCATTCAGCGGCGCAGCGACTATAAAAATTCATCAGGATTAAAATGACCTCACAAGCAAAATTAAAGTTCCTAAAGTACACAATGGGGGCTGTATCTTTTTTAACATGTCCTCAGGGCCTTGGGAACAGAATTGTTTCCTGACAAAGTACTCCTGCCTTGACAATGGGCACCTTTCAAGCCCTACACACGGACTGTCTTTAGACTGCAGGAGAGGGACTTATTTCACATATCAATCAAAGAGCAAAAAAAAAAAAAAAAAGTGAGAGAAGGGAAGGAGAAAAAAAGAAAGACCCTCGTCTAGCGAAAGTGGTCCTTCAAGAAGTGAAACGGATCAGAACTGAGTATATGGTGCGTTTCTAGGGTCATTCAGTAGTGTTTTGAAGGGAGAGATGGAAGCAGAAAGGAAGATTTCTGCACATGAAAAGAGTGATTTAATCTAGACAGACATGAGAACGGCACATATCTGATAGACTGCGTTCGAGGAGCGTGCGCGCAGAGGTCTAAAAGATTAAAAATGAATATCATGAAGCGGATCGCAGGTTCATAGAGCCAAAGCGTCTCGGTTTCGTCTTGAACACACTGCGCTCAACCTGCATGCCCGTAAAGTTTCGCCAGCATCACACCGCCCAACACCCTGTCGCTAATCAAACTGGAGATGAATTGGGTGTGGAAGGCAGTAATTCCGGATTGCATTTGACCAGCACAGGCTGGATCAGAGAGAGACAGAGAGAAGGAGACAGAGAGCGAGGGAGAGAGACACATATAAATATAGTGTTCCTAGACAGGTGGATTAATGAGGCTCCTTAAAGGCCTCCTTTATAGGTCAGTGGCTGCACAGGTCTGCCTAATACCCCCAAAATCATCTCATCTACCGCTCAATTCATTATAGCACAGATAGAAAAAAGATAGAACGAACAAAACATAGAGAGAAGGATGAAGAATGAGAAAAGAAAGGCGGTGCAAATCGTACAGAATATGTCTTCAATGTCAGACTGTGTCTGAGGTCTGAGCTTATGTCGAGTTCAAATAAAAAGAAATAAACCAGTGTGAAAAGTCTTGTCAATAATGAATACACATATTGCACACATCCTTTTTCTTTTAGTCTTACTATACACATGAGAATGAAAAAAAAGAGAGAGAGAGAGAGAGAAAGAGACAAATAGAATTGTTATGTAACCTACCTCATCATCTCCACAGTAGATGTAGTTGTAGAATTGGGGCAAGGCTTCTTTAGACAGGGCTTTGATAGGGTATTATATTAAACCTAATTAGATCATAGTAATAGCTTTAGGGCTCCTATGATAGATGCTAGCCCCTGGACCTTAGTGTACATTTTCTTAATCTTTCAGCTTGTGTGCAGAGTGCAAATTCATCTTTTTACATGAGCCTGTGGAAGTGACACTGAACCTCTACGCTCCTAAGGAGGGAGAGGCAAGCGGAAGATACCAAGATGTATCGAAGTGAACGAGGGATGGGAGGACGCATTATGTATACAGCGGAACACGAGCATAAGTGTTGTGCAACTGTTGTGCAAAAGCATCTCGTTTGTTTAGTGCAGACCTCCGGCATGGTCAGGAGAAATTAGTGTGAGTGTGTGTGTGTGTTTATGGGTGCATGTGTTGGATTTGTCCGAATGAATTGCACTGTTGAAAGAGAAAAAATATATACTGTAGGGTTATATCGAAAAACACATACAGTAGGAGGCGGAATAAATGCTATAATGAAGTATGATGTAGTAAGATTATGTGCATTACATGAATTTCCAGAGAAACAGAATGTTTCTGACAAAGGTAATTTAGCAGACTGGTAAGCACCGTGCTTATGCAATATTCGCATACTTGGATTACTTTTTTTGATGTAACGAGTAATCTAACGTGTTAGGTCCGCCATTTCAGTCCTCAGATATTTAGTTATATTTTCAAAAATGTAATCTGTTATTCAAACAATTTATGTAATCCGTGAGCCAGACAGCAGTGATTCCCAATCCCAGAGTGTGTGTGTGTGTGTGTGTGTGTGTGTGTGTGTGTGTGTGTGTGTGTGTGTGTGAGAGAAAGTCGTCCTACAAGCCCCGCCCCCAATAACCCGCCCCACTCTGTTATTCCAGCTGTTATACCCCTATCTGACCTATGCGGTTTGACTATAGGAGGACTGAACTCGCGGTGAATCATGATGAACCGTACTTATGGCCACCGATGAAACCGCGTAGGTGAGATAGGGGTATTAGAAGTTAACAGATTATTAACTACTTTAAAAAGTAACGCAAAACATTAAGCCCAGTATTGTGTAAGTTCCTCTTGTTATGCTATTCTGATATCTTTTTCCCATTTACTTTTTTGGCAATTTGTGCTGCATTGGCTCTTCTGCTTGGACCAGACAGGCTTGCCTTTGGTCCATGTGGGCATACAGGAGGTGACCATTGGGTGCCCATGATCCTATAACCAGTTTGCTTATGTATACGGGTGATCACCTGTCAGTGGTCATAACGTTATGTGTTATCGGTGTGTGTGTGTGTGTGTATATATAAAGATTTCATAAAATTCAATCCAAAAATTTAAGACTATAATTCCTTTTAAACTACACTGCAGTGGTTACTCAAACGGTTAAGGTTCTGCGTTAATGATCAGAAGGGCAGAGGTTCAAGCCCCAGCACTGACAAGCTGCTATTGTTGAGTCTTTTAGAGTAACACCCCTAACTGTGGTGTAACACCCCTAACTGTCTGCTCCAGGGCCACTGTATCTTGGCTAACCCTGTGCTCTGACCCCAGCTTCCTAACTGGAATTAAAAGAAAAAGTGTTCACATAATCATTAGCATTGACAGTGAAGGAGTTTGAACAATACTCGAATAGAAAAAGCTACACATTGTGTATCTTAAACACTGCTCTCGGTACACTTGGTTGAATAATACAAATGTGAAAGGTTTGTGCACCATGTAGAGCTTTGATATGTTATATGATATATGATATGAAACATATCTAAATTTGTAATGAAGTACATAAATTTGAAGTTGATGTATGAAAAAACTTCATCAAAAGGGGGTGAATACTTATTTCCCTTCAGTGTGTATACATGTACTGTACGGGTACGGATCTATATTACAGATATATCGTAAGTTCACTTTCACTTTCTGTTGCTGAATTCGAACATAGCGTGCATTATGAAATCTGTTATGTTCGTTGGACTTTTTGTGAAGAGGAAATCATTTGGAATTCGGCGTAATAGTATGTTTAATGACCTTGACTGACGTATATCCTTTTTATAATAAGAAAAAGTCTTTTGCTTACGGTTAATGCAATTCAATGTTTAGTGAAGCATTTGCTCTGCAATAGAAAAAGATCTAAATACCTTACATACTTTAATATGTAGGTAATTTGGGTTAAATCGAAATACAATTTGATTCTGTACTCGTCAGCATTCCTCTCAGAGCAGGAGTGTGCGATTTCATATCATATCATGCAACGGCTCGTCCCGCAGGCCAGGCCTGACTCAGTGCACATTAGTGCTGGGTCATGCTGCCATTCACATCCTGTCTCAGTTCTGCTATGCAGACCCATCTCTCTCTCTCTCTCTCTCTCTTTTTCCATTTTCATTTAAAGCATGCATGCTGTAGCGACTCATGCTGGAACCTTTCCCTGCGCGTACAGTGTGCTGGGTCACGATGCATTAATGTGCGACAGGGCCACATCTATCTCTCCCGCACACCTTGAGGGCATCTCTTAAATGGCAGAATTTGGTCATTATGTGGCATTAACCTCATTAGAAAACACTCTTTAGAGGCTGGGAGATAAAATTGATTTACAGCTGCCATTCCCACCATTGCTCCTCCGATCAATTGTTAAACTATCCTTTTTATGGCCTGCGATGCTGCGTTTCTCTGTGCGACGACCCCACCACCCCATCTTTCCCTGTCTGCCTGCCAGGTGTGTGTCTATGTGTCGTGTGTGTGTGTGTGTGTGTGTGTGTGTGTGTGTGTGCGCGTGTGTGAGAAAAGTGCACAACTCAATGTGGTTAAAAATTGAAAAATATCTTCCATAAGTGAGACTCAGCCATCTTCTCACAATAGAGCAATATGATAGCTTTTTAAAAGCCTTTCTCGGCGCATATGTGTGTCTGCGTGTATGTGTGTGTGTGTGTGTGTGTGTATGTGTGTGTGTGTGTATAGAGGTACAGTAAATCCATCTGCCTGATCTGTATGCGTCTAAATGTGTCTGTATGTGTGAGTGGTTGTGTGTGTGTGTGTGTATGTGTTTACGTGTCTGTATGTGTGTGTGTGTGTGTGTGTGTGTGTGTAAATGTCAGCGTGTCCAGTCGCTGACAGCTGGCTCTGGTGTGGCCGTTTAAGATGAACGTCTGGCTATATTTCTTTGATAAATCGATAAGGCCACCCTCTTTGCTAACCGCCCGCCTCTCACCATCCCTTAGATTGATCTGTGGCTAGCACACTTCAGGCTAGCACACTTCTGAAAGATGAATTAAAAAAAAAAAAAAAAAAAAAAACGCTGGCGCTTCGGGTGTCCGAGGCACAGACGGACGAGGGGGAAAAGCCGCCGCTCGGGTTGTCCTCTCCGTCAGTGGCAGCTGAGCGACAGAATTCCAGCCCTCATGTCAGAGAGCGAGTGGCCAAAAGTCTGACGGGGGGGGACGGGGGGACGGAGGCCCCCCGTTTGCATCGCTCCTTAACATTTCACAGTGTTTCAAATGTCTCCTCAAATAAAGCCATTGACTCAACTGCAGAGAATGGCATTTCAAAATAATGTGGCCGCTCAATTATTCAAAGCTTTACTATGCCATAATGCTCCAGTTCATAACCGCATAGCCCTCTTTCTCTCTCTCTCTCACACACACACACACACACACACACACACACACACACACACACACACACATATATATATATATATATATTTATATATGTGCACACACACACTTTCTCCCTTAATAACATCTGAATATCTTCCCACTCTCGCCAGAATTATGACACATATTCATTTCACGTCATCGTTCCGAGTTTGGCAGGAGACAGAGAGAGAGCGATCGAGACAGACAGAGGGAAGAGAAGGAAAAAAAAAACACCATCACACCACTGCATTTAGGTGTCAAGCTAGCAGGCCATCTTGACTTTAATATAAATAGATATAAATCAACATGCTGCTTTTTTTTTTTTTTTTAGCATGCTATCAACAGACAAGCGCTACATTTTCACCCACAGCTCTTCAGCATATTCACGCTGAGCTGTGCAGCCCATTTCACTGACTGTGTTACAAATGCAGTAGCTGCTAGGTGAGCTGGTCAGGAAACACTTCCACCAGAAGTTCGAACTTATTGGATGTGATATTGAGATCATTATATGTGTAAATGTAGTCAGGGTGCCAAGTGCAGAGGGTTGGAGATAGGAGGGTTGTGGGGACGCTCTGGTTATGAGTATACAGTACCTCCTCGAATGAGAGATTAAGATTAGACGAAACTACAGTACTGTAAGTACTTGTCAACTACAGAAAACGAGTTTTTAGAAAAGTTAAAAGGTTAAAGCTGAAAATAAGTTGATCAGCTTTAATGTAATCAGTGATATTATTATTTCAGGTTGAAGTCCATATACATCTGCCATCTGTCACTCTGATTAGCAACAGATTAACTGTATTAACTTATTAATACAGATGTTCGCCTTGTTTACGCTAAATTGTACTTCTTTCGTCATCAGCCAAATACACTCCCTGGTCGGTAATCGGAGAGAGAATCACAAATAAGTAATAGGAAAAGTAGACTGGATGAAAGTTCTCAACTCCAGAGGGTTAAAATTTATAATAATAAAACTTCAGCGCTGTTATATCAGCGGTGAAAATATTAACAAATGTTCATCTATGGTGAAGTTTAAACTTTAAGCATATATCTAAATAGTGCAAAAGTTTCAATTAAATCGATTCATCACGTTTAGCGTGACAAAATCTGGCTGGACAGACAGACAGAAATTAACACTGGTTTCGCCGCTCCAGTAAAGATATCATTGAAAGAGCGAGTTCAGAACCATGTACAGACAATGCCTTTCTTTTATTTATATAGATGACACTTCATACACATTTACAAGGCATTTTGATGGACCAGTAACTCATCTAAGGTGTCGTCTCCCCTATAGGGTTGTTGGGGTAAGATCTGGATCCACCATGACCTCATCCAAAAGTGCGTACTGAAGATTTCTGAATGAATGAATGAATGAATGATTGAACACCCCTGCCACGGACTGTACCATATCGTAACTGTTAACCCGGGATTATATCATTTTATACATATGTAGTAGTTTGAATCATTTTAGTGACTCGGTTCTTTGAATCTCGTTCATCAAAATGAACGAATCTTTTTTGGAGTCATTCAGTCAGTCAGAAATAAAATAAAATGTTAAATTTTCAATAAAATGACCCCCAATACGTCTACATACACAAATTTTGGCTATAGTTCCAGTAATGAAAATATTACAGTGCAGCTAAGGACATATTATAATGAACAGAATGAGCAGATCACCATCATATCTTCTGGTCTGAGTCGGTCGGTTTTTTATTTTTATTTTTTATATATATATATATATATATATATATATATATTACACTGCATAGCATTTATGGGAGTCACGTGACAAAAGAATGTTTGATTCGGGCCAAAAGACCCAAAAGTAACTACTCATTTCTGTTTCCTGTACTTAACCCACGGAGGTTTTGTGATGCTTTGCGCATGACTACTTGTTCTTCTGAGTCACATTAAAGACTCGATCAAAAAGAACAATCGTTCATCACTACTATGTAGGGCTTTAAGTTCACACATTGTTCGAAAGGTTCCAAAAAATCCATAATTAGGGCATATTTCCGAGCATTTGTGTATAAGGTTTATAAACATTCCAACAATATTACTGAAAAATTTGCAATAACAAAAAAAGTCACTGCTAAAGATATAACTGAAATAATTGTAAAACAGGCCATTATTTAAAAAAAAACATGGATGTTTGGAAATACTAATCCGTTGACAATTTGGTTTGAATGTCATGGCCTTGAAGTTGTTGAATATTATCCTGCCTCATCTGAGAGTAGGGCTGCACGATATTAGGAAAATATGCGATATGCGATATTGTTGTTGAATACTGCGATAACGATATTTCTTGCGATATAACATTTCTCTAGAGAAATGCATTTTTTATTATTATTTATTTATATGTAATGATCATACTAAAATAAACAGGTAATAGATATTCGTCTGATGTAATTAAATCTAATTCAGGCTAAAAAGAAACTATATGTCAAGGAAGTTGCAAATATTTAGACTTCAAAACACTATGAATGACTTAAACCCCTCTGCAGATATTCTGACTTCTGGTTTGCTGTTACTATAAACCTGCCAACACAATATGAATTACTTTCAAACATTACTTTTTATTTACGTGTAACCATACACTCATCAATAGTGTCTTAAAACAAGAGCATCTTTTAAACTAAATATTCTCTTTGGCTTGCCTTTTTAAAAAAAAATAAAAATAAATATTATTAAACAAAAATTAAATAAAAAAAATACTATTTGCCACACGCACGCGCACGCACACACACACACACACACGCACACACACGCACGCACGCACACTCGCTCCGCGACCGGCACTAGGACCCGGAAGTAATGCGGGCGCGAACCCGGAAGTATAAGAGGAGTAAACAAATCACTGCATACAGCTTAGTCACTGAGTTCGCGCATGTCTTGCAGATTGTTTACTTTCTGATTCGAGTGTGTGTTTTTCCCTTGCTCCCCTTCTGTGAGAGTCCTTAAACTAATTCGCGTGGTTATCCTGCCTACTCGCTTGCTTCCGCGTTTGGGTTTACCGTCTATAAAGGGCTAACGGCTAATCGCGGCTAACGGCTAATCGCTAAGTCTTCTGATCAGCCGGGGTTAGTTCGCGACAGAATGAAGTATAAAGATTTAAATTATATATATATATTAAGATATAAGTGGGTATAAACATAGTAAGGGCCCATCTGATTGGTCAAATTTGGACACACAAATGCTTGGCAAATAAAGTATTTATCGCAACTCTTGCGATACGGTTATGGTTACTGCGCATGCCATTATCGCGATAACGATATTTTTTCTATATATCTTGCAGCCCTATCTGAAATAGTCTAAGTATTTAAGACTTGCGTCCTGTAAGAGTTCTACAACACATCACTATGCAATATGAAGTACTCCAAGCCCCTGTATAACCACTGCGATAACTGACGATCTAGGTGTAGCGTATTCGTTACGCGCTCGCGGATACTTCTCCTTTGTCATACTCTTAAAGTCTTATTTAAGCAGCTCCCGACAGGCACCAGACTGTCCTTTGCCACCGTGGAGCACTTATGAGATTAAAAGGGAATTAGCTTCGACGCAGATCCTCGGAATCGAGCAAGTCACCGTGCGCTGTGCTGCACGGGTAGTCATCATAATCATCTTCATCATTACGGCCATCATCATCACCTCGTACAGATTGCACCTGAGGAATAGCAAGATGGAGCTCGTGCCACCAGGCGAGTGCACACACAGTCATGGCTTATTCAGCAAGAACATCCCTCTTTCACACTACCTCCCTCGCGCACTCTCTCTCTCTTTCTCAAGATCTTGCTGTGGCCTGGGCACTGAGAGGAAAAACGCTGAGTGTACAAATACCCCCCCCCCCTTTACTAAGAATGGGTTTCCCTCATTTACACCGAGAGGAAGAAAAAGGAGGATGAGTGGACGTACAGTATGTCTAGTCCACTTTTCACCCTTTCAAAAAAACTCCTTGTTTTTGTCCCCTCGGCTTCTATCTCAGAAATATATTACAAGTTTATCCACCCATCTGTCGCACCAATACCTTGTTTTCTTTTGCTCTTTCTTTTCCGCTTCGACATGGAATGAAAATTATATTTTGCTGACTGAAAGGAAACAGTCCTCTGGTGCCTGTTTATATGTTTCCTCGCTGTTTATTCAGTGAGTTTCCCCTCAGTGTAAGATTCCCTCATCCACGCCTCGTCTTCTTCCACGCTATGTGTTTGATCTCGTCCCGGCCTGGCTGACCACAGCGATCATAACCAGAAAATGTGTGGTCTGGCGCGTGTTCCCGGGGTTTAGTGCGGAAACACAATATCTCGAGTTGAGTTGTTTGCTGAAAGCGCATTCTTTTTTACATTTTTTTATTTATTCGGTGTACAGTACAAACCCAAAATAAAATAAAAAAGACAGAGAAAAATGCAGTTTGACATGGGTTCTAAAGAGATCATAAAGAGACACTGAACGAGGTACGGAGAGAAAGAGAGACGGATAGGGAAGGAGGGGGGATTTTATACTGATGTGATGACTGCTGTGTGTACGAGGGTCACAGTGTGGTCTGACTTGTTGGTCAGCTGCCCCTTGCTAAATGAAGACTGGACGCGATATGTATGTCCTAGGTATCATGACCATCTGATGTCGATTTCACACAGCGGTGGGACCCTCCACAAGCTGGTCCTCACCACCAGCCACATGGGTAATAAACAAAACCATGCCTCGCACATACTGTAATACTCACAAACACACATTTTTTTTCTCATCTGTCTAAATCTCTAAATGAACCCGTCGTGCTTAAAAAAAAAAAGAATGGATCAATCTATCTACAGTAGTTCTTGATCTATCTACGGTACTGTATGTCGCGCCAACGCTGACAAACACACACCCCTCCATACGCTACACCAAGAACATCCTAAAGCATCCTGAGCCACAGGCGTCAACATTAACACATACAGACACTAATTCATTCTCAGACACACCTCCCAATCTCTCATCGCCACACAACCTCGCATGTACGCGCAAACACACAAACACACACGCACGTATGCGCCCGGCACAAAAAAAAAAAAAAACGCATCATCTCATCTCACTCCCGAAATGATGCAAAATTCGAAACCGTATTTACAGAACCCTCTCCACAATCATCTCCTGCACGAAAATAGCAATCTTGTCTTTCAGGCGAGGAAAAGGCGAGAGCCGTTCTAAGAGGCTATGAATTTGGTTGGAGCTGAATAGGATGTTGGTACATGTTTTACTAAAGGAAATATAATGGCACACTATTATTAGATCACATTAATCATGAGGGTGCCAAAGGCACTGACAGCAGCCCTGAAAGGGATTGAAAACGTTGGTAATGGATATAAATTACCCATTGTGTGATAAAAGGATTTTTTCCACTAAGAAGGTAGGAATAAAACACAGAGCTTCCAAATGCGCGCGTGTTAAAATATGGACTAATGCAGGTTATCTCGGGCGGATTAAAATTTTAAGGGAATCAGATAGCGGCACAGAGAGGCCTTAAGTTAAAAGAGGAGGCTGCGAGTGAGTATAGGAATTAAAAGCTGATTAAATCGGAAGCTTGCGTGTCACGAGTGGTAGGGGAGAGGCGGAGAAACAGAAGGGAAAGAGAAAGAGAGATGATGAGAGGAAAGAGTGACAGAGGGCAGAAGGCAAGAGACTTGTTTTGATCGAGGTCTGTCAATTGGCACGGCGATAATGAGTCACGTCTCCCTTATTCGGTTATTTATTGCCGACTTGGCTGGCAAACAAAAGATCAATAATTTTGAGCAAATCTAATGTTGTCCCTGGCGCTAATGCGCTCGTCCATCTCCGCTGGCATCCTCGCATGGGAGCGACACCGAATCTGTGGTTATTTCACATCAAATGCAATTATATCATATGGCTTTAATAACACACGGGCCCCCCCATGAATATGTGGCGATACTTGATAATGCCTATGCATATGCGGCGTGCGAGCGTGTCACATGGTAGTAAATTATAATATATGTCAGTATATAAGACGCTTTTTCAGCTTTTGCTCCGAATCAATCTTCATTTGCGGCTTCAGATCTAAAATGAAAGATGAAGTGTTCTAGCAGTCCATCCGCCGACTGACAGCGTGCGCACACGCACGCGCTCACGCACGCACGCGCACACAGACACACGCGCACACGTACGTACAAACGGCACGGAACTGAGAGTCCCATCTGTTAACAATATGCACCCCGAGATAAAATTCTTATCACATTTATTTCGGAGATATAAGGTTGGCTAATTGTTCTTCGCATAGGCTAGATCACCCGTCATTCAATAGCGATATTTCATGAAGTTAGTGAGAACAGATGCCCCCACCTGCTAAGCTGTCCTCTGCAGGTATATTTCAAAAACAAAGCCAGGCACCTGTAGTTACACAAAAACACACACACACACACACACACACACACACACACACATAAGCCTGAAGTGGCACTACTGAAATGGAGAAGAACAACATGGGAAGATCCAAAGAGCATCCCAAAATGTTATCCTGATTATCTCTTTATCACCATCTACACGTTACATACACCTTACACACTGGATTAAAGACGTCTCTGACTTCTGACGTCCCTTAATCATACTTAAGACGTCGCATGTGACGGATTTCGGATTCTTCAAACCAGATTTTCAATTAGGACGCCGCAAACCAGTATGGCGGCAGAACAAAAATTGCTAACGTTTTTAATATGCTATTAAAAGATCCTTATAAATCACTCCAAACCGATTATTTCCTAGCCAGCCCTTCATCTTCATTTTGTTTGTCACGTGGATTTAAGCGACCAACAGATGCTCTGGTTTATCATGTAGTAGCTGGACAAAATATTTTTTTTTTTTTTTTTTGGCGCTTAAAAAAATCCGCACACCTTTTTGATCACTTTTTGTCTTTTGCAACAAGCAACAACATTTCCGAGGCAAATACAATCGCCTTTCCTTTCCCCCCCCCCTTTTTTTTTGTACTTCTGTACACAACGAAACCATTCGCACATGGTGACCCCCAGACACCCCTGAATAAAGAATTCAATTTCGACTCTTCCGTCTTAAAGGTGACTTTTGGATTACATCCTGCCTCATTTTCTTTTCACCCATCTGCTATAGCAAGCTGAGTGTCTCCCTGCTGCCTCACCTGCCGCGCAGCCCCGAAGGGAGCCTGACTGACATCCGCCGATCACCGCACGCCTTGTGAGAAAGAGGGAAACGGAGGCGAGCGGCGCATTAATAACCGCCTCCGAGAGGAGGACGGGAGGGATCGCGGAGATCGGATATCATTAGCGCGGGCGTGACGCACCGTGAATCACGTCTCGCGCACACTACGACAAAAAAAACGAGGGTTCTCGGCCTGTGACATTGAACCTCCTTATGTACATTACTAACAGAAACTGTCACTGTCAGGTATCTTCTCTCAAAGACTCAGTCGATACCAGATGGAGATGTTAAGACTGGAATGATTTACAGATTGTTCATTGCGAGCTCGATAAAGTGAGGGCAATGAGTCCACACGTTCAGGATAAATGATACACTGGACATATGGTGTGCTATGGATCTGAGCACCTAGTTAAGTCGCATGTGTGCGCATGTCCGTGTGTGAAAGTTGGCCATTCAAAAGGCTTCAACTGCAGCAAAATAAAGTGAGCTGTGCGTGTGTGTGTGAGTGTGTGTGTGTGTGTGTGTGTGTGTCGCAGACATCTCAAGGGACAACGATGATGTCAAAGTGTGCTGTAACAGAGCCTGTCGACTTTTCTTTTAGCCACCGAACCCTTCAACAGAGGAAGGAGCTTTTAAAGAAGTCATTTTTTAAACATACATATCAAAGTGTTAAGGAAGTTGGCTCAAAGCCTTTGTGCTTGAGAAAGAAAAGAGAGAGAGAGAGAGGAAAAAACGAAGGCATAAAGACATATCCGAAGATCTCTTTGCCATCCGCATCCCCTGCGCCGAGTGGCAATGCATCATTTGTATTGATGCAATATTAAATTTCAGCATCACATGTCAAAAGGTACAAAATGATAGATCATAGCCTAACTAAATGAATTATTAACGCGGCTAGACTTCTCTCCCAATCAACTGTGTCTGAAAAGTACAGTTTGATACTGGCAGCATTTCAAAGCTACAGTGACAAATTCTCTCTCTCTTTATCTTTCGTTCTCTCTCACTAGCACTCTGCCTTTTTCTTTTTTCTTTCCTCAAGTTTTTTTTTTTCCTACAGTAAATCATAATGGAACTGGATTCATGTTAACCCACCCCGACTCCCCCTCATCTTAAATCCTCCCACAATGCAAAGCTGCGTGAGCGTGGCTTCCGATTGTGTGGAATTTCGGTTTGTTTGCTTTCTTTTTTCCGTCCTGTTCGCTTCGCAGAATGCGAACCGTTATCAGATTACTCTAATTTGTTGGTAACGAACTTAAAAGCGGGGCTGACTTTGTAATACGCTTTCGACTGCTGAGAGACGTACTCCTGCCTGGAGTTCTGCAAACCTGAACCCGTCCCAGTTTCGGTGGCTGATAGACAACATTCTCGTACTATACAGGAAGAAAGCTCGACATCTGGACCAGAAAAAGCTATATTATTAATTCATCCTCCCAGGTTACTACGACGAGTCTCTGCCAGCTAACTAACACATTTAATTACTGTAGGATACACATAGTTCTGATCGTTTTCTAAACAAATGCTTCCCTACATTGATGTGGAAAGATGGTATATGCTATGCGAGCGGCTAATTCTGTTAAAATCTAATTAAAAAATGAGTTGTGCATGCGCGCTGTGTGTGTTTGTGTGCGCCTGCGGTAATCATGACTCCAGAGGGATTTAATTGGAGGGTCCAGATTGTCGGACCGGTGACCCCGCACAAGTCACGGCCACCATTAGCGTCCGGCTCACATGTTAACAAACACAATCCCTGCGCCTTGTCACGAGAATTCAATTCGGGCTCTTTGTTTGCCTGCTGCCTTCGCCCTAACGATGGTCTCTTTCCCTGCCTCTGTCTTTTTTTTCCCCCTCTCCTTAAACAACAGAACACAGAGGAGTCGTTAGGACCCTCTCTTCATTACTTCAAAAAACCAATCATTAGACACCAGAGTATATACGTAATTAGAAAATCACTTCCTTTGCAATCCTGGCTAAGTAGTTTACATACTGTAATTACAGGGACAAAATCAATTTTTAATCATTTCACTGATTGGGCTCATCAGCTCAGTAGGAACATTGTATCCTGCTTGTTGTGCGAAAGCAACATCTGGGCTAAAACAATTACCCTTTTGTGTTCCCAAACTATTCAGAGCAGGGCTTTCTACAGCACCCGCCGGCTGCCACCGAGCCCCTATGTAGCTCTGTCTTTCTCTCTCTCTCTCTCTTTTCTCTTTCTTTTTCTGCCCTTGATGGGCGCATGGTGGATCACATTTAAAGCCTTATAAATCAATACTCTATAATAAGCCGCTCTTGAGAAAACGCAGCATATTGCTTTTTTAACACCTTTTGTTTTTTTTTTCTCCCCCCTCCCGGTTTTTATTTATTTATTAATTTTTTTCAGATCGGTTGTTTTTCATGTTTGGTGTTTGCGCCTCAATCAGGGAAAAGGGAACAGATTTTGTTTCGCCTGAAGAAATATCACCTTATTAATACTACGTGTTCCACTCGGCTACCAATTAGAGTACTATTTAATGCCCAAGTACAGCGTTCACCGAGCAAAACTGTGAATGCATTTTAATTATCGTTGTTTTAGAGGACAATACAAATAGAAAGGTACGATATAGACCGGGAACCCGACTGCAATGCTGCTGACAGACGAAATTGAGCCATATTCCAGCTAAACACATAATGAACTTTCAGATCTAAGTGTTCCTAAAACGCTCTACCCTTCAGTGCATAATAAAACGCTTTGCATTCTCGTCTGCACAGCAGCGGATCGATGGGCATCAGGTCTCCCTCCCTCTCCTTCACTTCCTTCAAAACAGAGGAAATCAGATTTGGGGGGGAGAAAAAAAAAAAAAAGAAAAGAAATCAGTTAATGCATTGATCATGCCTGCTGTATGCAAATCGCATTTGCCTCTATTTTCGAAGCGATCGATCGGGTTAATTAACAGATTCGTTTTAACCGCACTCCGCAACACCTTTAGAGGCGTCGACCCTAGAAATCATCGACCCGGCATAGCCGCGGAAAAGGAACAGCCGAGCGTGCGTGGGGCAATAAATCTGGAAATCCAATTCGGCCATGAGCGCAGACGTAAATGTAAAATATGAACGGCCAGACAGGACTCAGGTACATCAGAGCTGTGTCAGAGATGTAGCAGTTTCAGAAGTTTCATCCAACTTTTTTTTCTTTTTTTCCCCCGTAAACCATGGAGCAGAACCTCTATACTTCATCAGGATTAAAAATCAACACTCACACCACTCACACTGAAGGAGCCTCATTGATTTCCATATGAATGTATTCTTGATTGGTTGTAGATCTGCCTTATGCGTGACCGCTAGTAATAGTAAGTGATTTCTCTGCTTTTTTTTTTTTTTTTTTTATTTCCTCCTGTTTGTCCATTTAACAGTTCGGCTTCCGGGGTTCATCCCGATGGAAAACTAAATATGATAAACGTCTCACTTTTCTATTAGCTAATGGTTCTGAGGGTCATACAGTATATTTCCATGGTTAAGACTTGATTGAAAGCTTAAAAAAAAACTAAAAATCTTCATGGACTGACATTTTCACCAGGAGATTTTTATTAGCCTGCGTACTGTAGCTCGTGTTGTCATACAGGTGACGTTAGTTCAGATCCGCTCAGTATACTGTACTGTATATGGCACCGACAACGTGATGTGGTGTTTGGTGGTGGTGCCAGCCATGTTGTGCTGCCCCGGTTTAATAATGGACGCCGTTTTGAAATTATTATTATTCCCAAAATGCTCTTTTGTGATTTACTTTGAAGGGTGGCAGGGGGACAACTCTGGGAAGATCAGGCTTGCTAAACGGGGCCGCTCATTTGAAGAGCGTTTTCCAATTATACAATTAGCCAGGAATGTAGGGCAGGAGGCTTGGCGAACCGATAGCGGCGACCCTGGAAAGCGAGACGTTTCCTTCCTCAGTGGTTGTACGCAATGAATTTTTTTTTTTTTAAAACAGGACCGTGTTTGGGTCTACTGTAAGAGTAGAGCGGAGAATTGTGTTAATTACATTCGAACAGCCTCTACAACATAATTCGAAGCTAATGTAGAAAATTGTAAGGGTCAGACCTAATGATGACTTTTTGTGTTATTTCTATGGCATAGATTTGGCTGATTGGAAATAATTCTCTATATAACCGAGATTATATAAATATCTTTTTAATGGTGAGAGGGGGAAAAAAGGTTTTAATTTTATCATTTGCCCTTTCCATTGTCCTCGTCCTTCCGCTGTTATAATGTGTACTAGTTTGAGAATGGAGGGAGGGGGGACACAACAGCTACCATCTGCCTGCCTGTGGATTTTCTGTAATCGCTCTTTACTGATTACACTGCTGACTACATGAACCTCTTAAATAATTATCCTGCAATAAAAAATGCTAAATAATTATTATCATTAACTCCTAGCAAGACGGCTGCCACTCCAACTAATGCCGCCTAAACTGTCAGTGGCAGAGAGGCTGTGTTTCATGTCAATCATGGGATTTGTACAATGCCTCACCATGGAGATGGAGCCCTGATGGATAACATGCGCCTAAACTGGAGATTACACTCAAATGGGAAGCTTTTTCTAGATTCTGCTGGATTATACAATGAACAAATTATGAATGTTGTGTGAGGGATTCATACAAATAGATGTAATTTGCAGTGTTGGAGTGGCCATGAATTAGCTAAGGGCAACTACAACATAAACACATGAAGTATACAGTACAGTACTGTATATCACATTATCCTATAAGTGGCTCTGAACACATTCCTATACACAATGATCAAATTATACTTCTCGGCATCAGGAGGACGTCTATCATATCAATCACCTTAAAAGCTTTTGAGAAAGCTTTTAAGATACCTTTAGATATATAGCTCTCTTAACAAATTCACATTTAATTACATATACCTAATGTAGTTTGACTTATTAAATAAAAGAAAAAATTTAATAATATTCTGTTTAATACCATTTTACTTTTTTCATTCAAGGGCGGCAGAAGGATTATGTGTCATAGTACGCACAAGAACCGTCCAGACACTTGTACAGCACACTACTTGTGTAATGTTTTTATTTGCGCGTTACTACCAAGATGCATTTCTTCCACGGAAGAATAAAGTTTAAAAAATTTTAATTTTGTAAAAAGTTTATGTTCTAACAAGATATTTTCATGTTATAATGTAAAACGTCTCACATAAAAATGTAAAATGATCTTTGCAAGTTATCTCAAGATGAGGTTTGTTTATGTTATAAAGTGAAAATATTTATAAATAACCTAAAAAGATCAAAAGAAACTTTTTTTTTTAATTATTCATCCGCGGCAGCACGTCCGTAGGTTACCGATACAACTTCACCATAAAACTTCACTTCTACTTCCGAAAGCTTGATGTTCGGTTGTTCAGTCTGCTAACACACAAGATTAGCTAAATCAAGCTACGCTGCCAAAAAAAGCACCAGAAAACTGACCAAAATATATATTTTTAAATGTACGCACAGCCCCTGTTGTCATTTACCCCTGATCTACCCTCGAGACAACTTCCCTTTACTGCTAATATATCGTTCTACCTTTAGTAGCTTACGGAGGAAAGGTTCTCATTGATTAGCACTTCAAAAGAAATCGATTCGCACAAACCGGCCTGACCTCAGTCTCACATTATGAATTAAGAAGTTGCAGTCTGAGAGAAGAACACGTTAATAATTGTTCGCTGTCGCAAAAGACGGAGAAGGGATTAAAAGTAGAAAGAGACTATGACAAATTGAGACATCTAAAAGTAGGAAGAGAAGATGAACTGAGGAAAGGAAAAAAAAGAGATGCTCGGCTGCCAGCAGGACAGACGTGGCTCCAAAGAGGAGTTAACGCGCAAGAACATAAATAACAAGGGGAAAAGGGGAAGTGAGCGAAACAAAGTGGTGAAAGAGACGGGGTGTGAGGTAGAACAGCAGAGCGGCGGCGTACATTGGTTTGCCGAGAGTCTATTAGAGAGCCGTCCTCCCATCTTTCTGTCAAACACTCGTCGTTTTACTTTTTTTCTTCTCTTTTTTGCTCTGAGAGAATGTTGGAGTAAAACGGCAAGCAGACCCAATCAGTCGAGCCCTGATGCAGACAGATAATTCACCCCTCCTGTCACATGATCGCCCATCAGTCGGGGAGATGGGGATGTATCGCCAGCAGCTCTTGGAATAATGGCTGCACCTGTTTACCGTGTCACCTCTGTTTGCTAATTGTCTCCTTGAGCTACATTGGGGAAGCGAGCGCGTCTCCTGCCTCTGACAGACGGGCGTTTATTTGGAAATCGCATTACTTCCAGCGTGATTGTTCTTTTTGCTGTTTTTTCCTCCCCTCTTTCTCTTTTTTTTTTTTGTTTTTTTGCCTCCACCATTTTTTTTTCTGTTTTGTTTTCTTTATCCAATGGGGAGGGCGGTGGTGAAAGTTAAATGAGTGTGCCTGGGATACAGATTTCACATCCTGATTAGATGAGGTGACAGCGCGCGGCTGAAAAGTTCACATGCACTTGTTTTTCGTTCGAGGAGGGGCCGCGTGACAGACAACTTTAATATCCTCCTCTTTTGGCGCCATCAATCGACACGCCAGCCAGTCGTACCTGCAACTGGGCGGCACAGGAAGAACACAGACAGGTTCACACGAGGGGGTAGACAAGCGCCTGTAAACAAACTCAGCCCAAGGAGGAGATGCAGCACCCATGTGTTTGATATACCTGTAATTACGGCTTCAAAAAGTTGAGCGCTGCTCCGCACGTCCTACTGTGATGGGAACAAAAGTAGGGGGGAAAGCATCTGATAATTGCCATAATTTTTAATGTGATCCTCTGTGTTTCTTTTCTTTTTTTCCCCCCTAATAATGCACTGTCACATAAATGCAAGGTAGATGAGAAAAGCTTGTATGGATACGCTGGATGTAACTAAAGCTGATAATGTTGCCCCACACTGGTTCAGGTGTTATAAAGACTGAGGCTGAGGCAGCCAGCGGCTTCGATTGTGGTGGACGGGACTTTTGATGATTGTAGAAAATATGACTCCTGCCTCAGGTGCCACTTTTCTGGGAATTAAAAGGCTTTTCTTCCTTCATCTGCTCCATCAGCGTATATGGCTCTGACACTGGTGTCATTGGATTGTTTCGATCCCCTGTTATAACATACGGCACGCACGCATGTCGGCATGCATTTATACATACAGTACACGCACCGTGGCCGACTATAGAGACGCATTCGCACGCACACACTTACACTCTCCAGTTTACATTTTTCCTTTTAACACAAGAGCGGGAGGAGTCGAGAGCCAAAATCGCACGCAGCCTCCCGAAGCTCTGTGTTACACGATCCTGCTTTAAAAAGCTCCCGCTTAACGCTAGACAAATAACCGGGACGGCATAAACTATGCGAACTTACATGGCTTAACCTCGCTTTAAAGTAGCTTGTAACCCTAAGAGGGCAGGCCTCCCAGAGAGAGAGAGAGAGAGAGAGAGAGACGGGGCATCTGAGTAGAGGTGGGGGCACAGATGTGGGGAGCTAAGCAGGCCACCCCCGGAGCCTGCAAGGGGAATTCTAATCACTCTGTACTATTTCAATAGAGCACCAAGACGAGCACACACTCTCGCTCTCTCTCTCTCTCACACACACACACATACATGCGCACAAAGGCATGCTTGCCTTAAGTCACATTCTAAATTGGATCCCAGGAGCATTTTCCCCACCTTGTTCACCAAAGGCATTGTGCATGTTCTCGCACTGCTTAGCATATGCTGGGTAACCTGAGCAGCCTCCTGCTCGCATACACACACACACACACACACACACACACACACACTCATACACACTTACACCATTTCCTGAAGTAGCTGTTTTTTTTTATTAATTACTTATTTATTATTTTATTTTTAAGGTATTTCCCATCAGGAGCTTAATTAGATTCAATATGCTATATATTATTATTATTATTATTAATGTTGCAACTGTTGGATGGAAAAAGATAGAGAAAGGAAAAGCGAGAGAGAGAGAGAGGCATTTGTGCGATTTCACAGAACTTTAGGAACAAGAACAAGGCAAGTTGAGAGACTTGAGATGAGTAGGGGGTGTTTGTAGGAAAAAAAAGTGTTTGTTTATTTTTTGCTTCACCACTTTCCCAAGAGTTTACCTAAAATGAGTTCCTCTGCCATTTCATGTTAAACTTGATGAGTGACAGATAATGCTCTTAGTACTCTTTTTTTTTTTATATCTTGTTGTATTACTGGAAACGCGCGCCCTGATTGGGACACACAACTCACAGCGCTGTACGAGGCTCTTCTTTTATTAAGCAGAGGTCCGGGGTAAAATTTCTCGCCGGCCGTCCATCTGACGTCCCGAAACACTCCATATGATGAGCCGCTCTGCATGTTAAGCAAAAACTAAGTGAGAAGTAAACTACTTGCAAAGTATTCGGCTTTCTGAAGACCTGCACTTTATTTGGGGTGTGTGTGTGTTGGCGGGGGAGAGGGGGGGGAGGGTTTACACATGGTCCGAACCGAGATCCGACAGGTCGTATTAAACAACAATAGGCGTCTGGTCTGGCAGGCGAATTTCTAAAAGTAATAGGCGAAAGCAGTGAAGTGTTGACTTTACAAAGGATGTAAAGAGAGGAAGGGGGGGTGGGTGGGAGGGGAGGGGGGGAGCGCGGTGATACACCCTCCCTCTCTCCTAACACCCCCACCCCACACACACAACCGCCCCCCCCCCCCTTATCCCCCCCCTATCTCCACCACTCTCGCCCGGCTTTCCAGCAGGCTGGCAGGCGAAGTTAACATTTTCACAGAGAATATTCCTTCCCTCCAATAGTGGAGCGTAATTCATTTTCCATCTCTGTTCATTAATCATTGTTAAAATTAGTGATCCATTTCTTCCACTCTGCCATCTGCACTCAGCTTCGTTACAAACATGACACCTTCCCGCATAATAAAAGCTGACAGGCACGAGGATGCCTTTCCAAATAGCTTTCTGCATATGTGCACCTCTACAACTGATGCCGTTGTCAGACAAAAGTAGGTTATTTAAGCAGCGCTCCTCACTATAACAATGCAAAAAAAAAAAAAAAAAGGAAAAAAAATAGAAAGGCGCAGGTTGACCAGCTGAACATACCTGAACATTTTATATATATATATTCACACTTCAGAAGTCACATGCGCCTATAAATACAACTAGCACATAACATGCACTGATTCAAAGAGTCCCTATCCGTCCTTCACTAACTATTATACTCAAAACTTCGTGATGTATTCCTGTTCAGCGGTTGTGTGATAATATGCAACACAAGCAGACCCGGGGTTTTATTTTAGCTTTACTTGTTCTCCATTTATTATCTGACCTCCTTAAACCTTACTGCCACTGTGTGTGTGTGTGTGTGTGTGTGTGTGTCTGTGTGCTTTCTTACCTACTGCATCATGTTCTTATTTCCCAGAAGGGAGTTAAAAGGAATCTGAAAACTCTGCTTTGTGGAAAAAAAAGAAATTATAATAAAATATGCTTAATACTTCCACCTACTCCTGAATGATATTTCCATTGGATATTACATATCAGAGTGACCTATTCTCTAGGCAGGTTTAGACAGACAAGCTCTTTGTTCTGAGCAAATGAGAGTGCATATTAATGTTATATTGCGTGTGCATAAGATAGAGAGAGTGTGTGTGTGTGTGTGTGTGTGTGTGTGTGTGTTGCGGTTGTCTACATATTAAAGTCTGAGCAGCATATGTGTAAATATGCCAGTAGATTGCGTATGGTGACAAGTGACTAAGTGTGTGTGAGTGTGTGTGTGTGCGTGTGTGTGTAGAGTGTGTTTGTGTGCCTGTGCTGTGCACTCATGTGTGCGTGCTAACTTGTGTGTCAGTGGGTGTTTAGCGCGGACTGTCTCAGTTGGCTGAGGAGAGCACGGTCGTGCTGGTATAATGAGCAGTTTGGACCAGATGATGCTCGTGTGTGAGCAGCCAGAGCCCTCGCTCCATCCCTCCAGATCCAGAGCAGAAGTCTGTGTTTGCTTTCAGCAGGCCCCGACTCGACTCCCTCGATGCCCCCCGCGTCCCTGGCGGGTCTCGGGCTCCGTACTCGGCCTCCCTGGAGCCTTAAGCCCACACCAATAATCTATATAATGCCCTCAAACTGGGCGCTTTTTCACACCAGAGTTGAGCACAGACAGGGCCAGAGGACAACGTCAGCTGTCTAGCCAACTGCTATCTTAATGCACACACACACAAAACAATAAATGGGAGAAAAAAAGACACCAGTTAGATCATCTTGTCTTCTCCTTTCTCCCTATCAACTAATTTGATTCCTGTTAACCCGAAGGTTGCATACTGCCCCGTACACACCCATTGCCCCACGCGCGGACAGGTTCTCAGCACATCTGAATTCCAGAAAGGCCGATGAGCGATAGAGGCCAGGCCCCTCTGGACTGATTAGCATCATTTAAGAAAGCGCAGCGTGCAGAACAGCACCGAGCCCAGTCTCCGAGATGGGTGGCCTCTCGCCACATTACGAGTCAATACCCGGTAAACTCATTTGAATTGAACACCGAGCAAAACCACTCCATTTCCCTTTCACCCTCCCCTTTTTCCTCCCTCATCTTATATGTACTCATGTATTCCTTTTTTTTTTCTTTTTTCCTCCCACTATTCTCTCTTTCTGCCCCTCTAAGTGTGTTCAATGTCGCGATCGACACAAAACCACCTAAGGTATGCGTATACATTAAAAAATCCAACAATGCCTCTTTTGAAAAAAAGTACATAGATAACAAAGGAGGAGGGAGGGGTGTGGAGGGGGGGGTGTCGAATGGGGAGGGGGAGGGGGGGGCTAAAAGCACGCTCAGCCACCACCCCCCCCCCTCTCCAAATTAGATTAGCGATGCAAATGGCTTAAATTTTTTAAAGCTTTTCAGAAAATCCTACTTATGGCTGCGATTGCGTGCCAAAAAGTTCATCTGGCCTGTAAATTTAAGCATGGATTACAAATATTCAAATCATGAGCTTACTGTTCAAATAAACATTTCCAACAGGGAGGAAAGTTGCAAGGCATACACTTTTTAATATAATGCCTTCCCTGGCATCGGCATCGCGCTCGCCTTCCCTCAGTTTGCAGTCCTAATAAAACATAACCGTTCCAAAAAAAAAAAAAGGAAAGAAAAGAAAAACAAAAGAAAACAAAAAAAAAGTTAAAAGTTCATCTTTTTATATTCATTCGTTTCTTTCAAACTGATTAAACAGACTTGATGGAATCTGTAATGACTGTAATTGTAACCACTTATACAATTACACTGTACTGGGTGAGAGAGTGTGTGTGCTGATACTCTGCCTGGGACAGCGGAAGAGCCACAGCAGGTTATACTGTATGAAGGAGAGAGAGAGAAAGAGAGAGAGAGAGAGAGAGATGGCTTAGGTTGGTCAGCTGCTAGCCACATGCTCTGTTACGTACCTCCTCACTAAGTCTTATCCCAGAAAGGCAAAGTCTGAACACGGACTTGAATCTGACCAGTGCAACATTTCTTTATGCTTTATTCGGTGGGTTTGAGATATTAAGTTGATGAATGCCTTCTCGGGCATCCGATCTATCCATCCATCCATCCATCCGATCTATCCATCCATCCATCCATCCGATCTATCCATCCATCCAACTATCTATCCATCTATCTATCTATCTATCCATCTATCCATCTATCTATTAATTAATAGTTATTCATTGCATGAACCCCCTTTTTTTACGGACAAAGCAAACATGTGTCCACCCTTGAAGGTCAACAAAGAAAAGGAAAAAAAAAAAAAAACCCTGCAGACTATTATTTTTTAAATTTATTATTATTTTTTGACAGCCGAGATCAGAATAGCCCCCGCGCCCTAGACCAAGAGCGCCGCATTAAAGTCTTCCACATTTGCAAAATTGCAAACAGATGCAACTCAAGTACCTGCAAATAATCTGCCAAGACCAATTTCAAAAGGGAGATTTCCAAATATGTGGAAGTCATTAGGACGCGTATTATTTTTGCGATGAGCAGGAGGCTCGGTCTGGCTCCAGAAGCAGATGGGTGCTGCTTTTATTTAGACGAGAAGGAGAGAGAGAGAGAGAGAGAGAGAGAGAGAGAAGAAGCCAACATGTTATTCCGGCATAAATGAAGATATATAATGCCTATGAAACAATTACACCCCAAATATTGAAGTTTCAAAGGGAACAAAAGAATGTCAAATTTCTTTTCATCATTGCCTGCTGCAATCTATCATCTTCTATGAGTGTCTGCTTTTCCTTCTTGTTGCTTGTCACTATAGATAAGACATGAGACAAAAGAATCTTAAAATTAAAGGTAAAGATATTAGGGAGGTTTTTTTTTTCCTTCTCCTTAACTGAGCTGTGCCGTGCAATTTTCATTTTTCATTCACAGTCTTTTTTTTCAGCATATGAGGTTCTTGTTTTCTCTCTCTCTCTCTGAAAGCTTTAATGTAACCATGTGCCTCATTTTCTAAGTAAAACATTTTTACCACTAAGTATTGCAACATACGTCATCTACATCAAACGGGCTCCATTTTGCACGCATCCTTAAGAGGAAAGAGAGTATTAAATATTAAATATTACACTCGAATGCATATCAGCCTGCTCGCTGCTAATTCCGTAGCGTGACTTGCTTAGATCAAATAAATATTTAGGAGGACTGAAAGTGTGTGATTAGTCTGAAATATGATCAGGTAGAGACAGTTTCCTCCTCTTGATCAAGCCTCTTGAAACAATAAGCATACAATCAGACTCCTTATAATTGTAACAGTAGGAAGCTTTTTAGAATTTCCACACACACACACACACACACGCAGAATGCACGCTGTATTTAAAGGCTGACAAACAGAGATAGAATAAATGGGGGGGGGGGGGTGATCAAGTGATCAAGTGCGTGAGAATTCTAGGAGTTTTGTTGCCCAGCTCGTCTCTTCCTCTGTTTCTCTGCCCATATTACTTGCTTCCTGTCTCATTGTCGCTGGCAAAAAGAAAATTCAGTAATTGAGCAGTACAGAACATGTGCCCTCCCCACTCGAAGATGACAGATGGATTATAAAAACTTCAAAGCTGAGCATTTGGAGCACCAGGGGAGAGATGGTAGGTATTTGAACTATCATTCTTTACCCAGGAGACAATGGCTGCCTGACATGATGCATACATCAAGGAACAGAGGAACAGTGCAACCACGCACACATAATCTCTGTCTCTCTCTCTCTCTTTCTGTCTCTCTCTCTCTCTCTCTCTCTGAGATTTTTATTTAACATCCTGTTATGAACAACTTTCACTCGAGCACAGAAAACAAGACGTGCACAGCAAAGGAAGAAGCGGCCCGAGGTGACTTCGAATACTCCAGCACTCATGTTTCATAAGCTTAATAATGCACTTTCCGTACGCCGCTCAGACCTCCAATCAGGGAGAGACGTGCGCGCGCGTGTTCGCGAGACGAAGGACAAACAAGCACCGGCGTTTAACTTGACGGCGAGGGGAAAGTATGTAAGCATTTCGGTAAGTATTTCATCTAATTATCACGGCGTGCAGGCTGAGGAGAGCCGGGTGTTTGCACTCGGCGCGGCCCCTTCTTAATGCGCCTGCTATCGCTTTACCTCATCCTCTGCCTTGCTTTACTTATGACTGTGATCTATTAAAAAAACATGGCCATCTGTCCAACTTCCTTCAGCACAGAAGCAGCCTATGGGCAAACTACTTTTAATAATATAGAGACAAGATGTGGAGACGCCACCATGCATACCTAATGCAGGGAATACGGATCTAACCCTGATTGTTGCTTTCTAATGCAGAACAATTCCCCCCAATACACACACCCACACACACACACACACACACACACACTGCCTTTAAACCATGCCATAAACTCTTCACATGCTGTTTTGTGTCTTTGGTTTATAGACAAACTGCTTCCGAGCTCTAAAAGTTGCAATAATAATAATAATAATAGTAATAATAATAGTAATAATAATAATTCTTGTTGTTTTCATTTTTTAATATGTAAATTCTACAAACACGTTAGACATTTTGCATCAACTATTATTACATTCATGATCAAGAATGCATTAAATATATATAAAAGGACCCTTCATGTAAAATCTGTGTAAATAAATTGAACATTAAAACTGTCCCTAATCCACACAACCTTTGTAGAGTTGCCCTTTAACCTTTGTCTCGACCCCTCTTATTAACCTCCCAGACCTTATACATCTGTAAACCTGCGCACGGAGTATACATAACCTTTGTAGATCTTCTGTCTACGTGTTTATATAAGCATGTGTGTGTACATGTTTGCATGTGTGCGTTTGAGTATGCTGCCTGCAACGTGGGGGTGTGTGTGTGTGTGTGTGTGTTACGACACCCTTCCTGCGTGTGGTCACCTTTTCAACGTCCATCAGGATTTCCCACTTAATCCCATTGGATCATCCCATCACTGCTTAAAGGGTGTTTATGTGTAATGGATTCCATCTTCCTCTCGTCACCCGGCGCCTTCCCCCCACACACACACCCACCACACACACACACACACACACACACACACACACACACACACACACACACACTGATTATTAATGCATATCACTTTTCTAACTCTGTTCCAGCAATCAGAGCCACTGTTTCCTTTTCACACTAAATTCTGCTCTTGTGCTTTTCCAGATTGAGCGTGATGATGTGTAGTGCAATTGGGTTAATTGTGGAAAATGTTTAAAGGATTTTTTTTTATTTATTTTATTTACTACAGGTCCGTTCTAAGCCAAAAACTGTTTGGTGTCTGCTAAAAGATTATTCAGTTCCTAACAAATAATACTCACACAACACACCTATTTACTTCAGACCACCAGTGCACAACAAAAAAAGAAATGAGAGAATGATTTTTCTCAACTACTTCTTTAAAGATCTGCAAACAAATAAACTTACACACATTTTCCACCCACCTCAAATGCAATCAATCCACCAAAGCAACTTTGGCATCCAGGGTTGCCAGAATCATGTTTTTTTGTTTTGTTTTTGTGACACATTTTGAAAGCAAATTGTTTTGTGAGTTTAAAAACCTTGAAAAAAAATTGTTTTTTTAAAATCTTGATCTTGTTTTGAAGTGAAGTGAAAATGAAGATAGGTTAAAGCAAACTTGGATACCATGTACGTGTAGACAGTTGGTTGTATATGATGTACGGATGTCCACATTTGTCCGCTGTAAGATATATTACTAGGATTATTGAGAGGATAATATCTGAGACTCCAAAACGCCTCGTAACATGAGTGCAATGATGCGTATGAGTGAATACATTTAATATACTGTAACTGGGAGATTGCGTTATTCCTCTTCACCTGTTTCTTTAGACAATTGGATTTGTTCACTTATTGGAAAAGTTATATCAATCATCAACCATGTCATATTTCATAAATACATACATACACGTGTGTGTGTATATATATATATATATATATATATATATATATATATATATATATAGGCATGCATACAAATTTAGGGTGCCACTGTCTTTGTTATCCAAGACAAAGACAATATATACATAATGAGGTACTATATACTGTATATATATTTTTCTTTTTTTTGCCTTTCTTGATTTTCCTCTAAAAGTTCATTTCATCTACAACAGTAGTTCTTAAGGTGCAATCTTAAATGTACCTTAATTGATTAATTTTTTTTTATTGATCCAGACAATAAATAGTACTAAAAATAAGTTCTTTGTGCAATGAGGAAATTTCACTTGTGATGAGAAGAAAAAAAGTAAGAAAAGAAAAAACAACAATGATAATCATAAAAAAACAAAACAAATATATATATATATGTATATATTATTTTGTGTATTGTCTACATGTTGTACATGTTTGCATAAAGACACGTTACTGGATGACTGAGTATATTCAGGGAAATATACTGCAAACCTTTTTTTTTTTTTTTTTTTAAAGAAAAAACTTTTCATTCGGTGCAGACACCCATTTAACCACTTTTAATATTTGGTTATATTTTCACATTATATCTCCGGGACATACGCATATATCGGTCCCTACATCTCTCTCCTTCAAAACTTTCTCGCCCCGCCTCTCGGTGAAGGCCAGCAGCGTGTGTGTGCATGTGTGAACTGTCTCCTAGCCCCTCCCTTTCATTGCTAACTAACTGCACTGTTTGATTAAGAGCGTGTTATGAGAAAAAAAAAAATCACATTGAACCTCCATAATTAAGATCACGCTCAAGATTACCCCTGACAACACAAGCTGAAAAAGCAAGAGTGAATGCACGGTGAAGATGAGCGCGAGGGAGAAGTAGGACGTGGACGTACGCACTTATATTTAAGACACTGACAGAGGTGTCGGTGAGTGTACCCTCACCCTGTCTCAGAGACGTGCACTACACGTCTAGTAGGGATGTCCTGCACGAGATCCAAGTAAATCAATGTGCAAATGAACTCAATGCCACAATATTTAACTTTTAAAAAGTGCCAGGAACATCGTATCGTATTATTCACAAAACGGGGAAAACCGGGACATTACAAATTCCTTTCAATCTACACATCAGAGTTAAAAACTAATAATAATCCTACAGATATTCACCTTAGTCACAGTGTATCGTGATGTAATTCATCACAGTATTGATGTCATATCATAATATCGCCCGGCTCTAGACCTAACCACTCCGTCATGCACTCGTATGCACTTAGGTACACACGCAGGGAATTAATCGATAAAGACAGTGATGCATCAACTTTTCCAAACACATATGTAGATATACATTTCAAAATGGAGAGACGAAAGGAGGCACGAAGATAGATGATCAGCATAATCTTAGCCCTAAATAAAGCTTTGGTTTGCAATAAGACACACACACACACACACAAAGCGTATGCAAGGCTGCTGCAGGTGCTGTGGGACTCTAATGAAGACAAATAAACGTGCAGGAACGCTAGAAGTGCCATAATAACAAATAAAGATCAATACTGTTCAGGGGAGAATTATTAGCCAGCTTTGTGAGTTTTAGCCAAAAGCCTGTGGCTCTGATTTGCCTGTCTTATTCATAAACTTCCTCTAGTTCAGAGGAGACTCGGGGAAAATGCCATATCTTCTCACTCTCTCTTTCTCTCTGTCCTGTCTGCGCTGCTGACAGTGCGCTGGGTGCTCAGTGAGGCATTGTGGGTTAAGTAGCCGGCCCAGAGGGAGTCCACGGAGTGGCGTCAGTCCAGTGAGCCGGCCACCTCTGAGGTTACAGGTCAGTCTGCGGAACTATACAACCACCACCACCACCACTACCACCACCACCGTGCCATGCATTACCCAGACAACCCCAGTGCAGGAGGCCATTAATATAATCACAGGGATGTAGTGTGCGGCGGCGAGCCCTGAGGCTACGGCAATCAGTAGGGCACAGAGAAAGAGGAAGCAAGAGGCGGAGGGAGGGAGTGGCACGAGAGAAATAAATACATAAACGAAAGGAAAGTCTCCCCGAGCTTCCCCGGATCGGGCCGCGCTGAAATGAGATCACAGCAGATCATCGTTCCTAAGAGAGGCGAGCGGCAGGACATGAGCGTGTGTGTGTGTGGTTTTGGGGTTGTGTTTGGGGGAGCTGAGACCTCCCATGAAGAAGGAAGAGAGAGAGAGAGAGACACACACACTGAGAGAGAGAGAGAGAGAGAGAGAGGATCATGAATCTTCCTTTCCCAACCTTAGGCCTTTTCTAGCTGGTTGATCTAGCGATGACTGGTCACAGTACCATCATCATGCAAATTTAAACAGAGACGATCTTTTACCCTCCTAATGACGGCCCACACGTACAGTGGAAAGTGTTAATTATCAACACCAGAGCAGCCCCCTCTCTCTCTCTCTCTCACACACACACACACATACATGCACTACTCACCAGCTAAACTTGTTATAAATGTCTCTTTATAATCAGGCATATAATACAAACATGCATGACATTCTGCTTCATAGATGTGAAAAAAATTGCTCTTAGCAGTAGTGCCTGATTTTTTTATATAACACATCTTCTGAATGCACTTCAGCACACTGCTATTGTTTTTTAAAGCATGTCATTGCATTTAGGCATTTGGCAGACGCTCTTATCCAGAGCGACTTACTTTTTTTTTTTTTTATCTCATTACACATCTGAGCAGTTGAGGGTTAAGGGCCTTGCTCAAGGGCCCAACAGTGGCAACGTGGTGGTTGTGGGGTTTGAACCTGGGATCTTCCGAACTGTAGTCCAATGCCTTAACCACTGAGCTACCCCTGTCCCCTGATTAATTAGCAGAATGTAGGGATAGTACTAGCTAGGTGGTGGTGCATCTACACTAGTTTCCAAAAGACAGGAAAGCGTTTGTCCTATCATCAGGAGATGGTGCACTTGAATACCCAATGATGCCACAGTCATCCATGCCCTCTGGATGGGAGTGATGGCATAGTTGCTCCTTGCCGGTCATGTACGCAGAACCAGGGTGCTTTCTAATGAGTTGGTTACACCGCATGAGGGACGGATATACATCGATCAGCCATAACATCATGACACTAAACATTATGGCCTGTACACATGGGAGCATGACTCTACAAGACATCTGGTGGTATGCTGTGGTGGCTGGCACCGGGACGTTGGCAACGCATCCTTTGGGTGCTGTGAGTTGGGGGGTGGAGCCTCCGTGGATCAGACTTGTTCTGTGGAGGTCAGGTTGGCATCCTTGGTGGTCTTTGCCTGGTGGGTCACGTGGGCTGTGTGGCCTTTCTTTCGTAGCTTTTTTTGTGCCACATCAGCTCTTATGTCTGATCAGACCGGACCGGTTATGAATGGGCCTTGGGTGCCCGTAATCCTGTCACTAGTTTATAATTGAAAATCAGTGTTAAGACGTTAATGTTTTGTTGTGTTAAAACTTACTCATTACTCATATCGCAATGTCGCATTTACACAACTTGAGAGAATTTTATTTGCATTTTAATCTTGGAGTAAATATGAAAATGCACTGTCTAATATGCCATGCACTTTAGTCAGAATGACCTGCTACTCAAATTTATTCAAAGTTAGCACTTGAATTTTGATCGTGGTGTGATCTGTTCGAGCAAAAGTACAGCATCCAACAGATCAGGCAGTGACAGGAACTGATACATTCTGCACAAAATCACTTGACCTTGGTTAGCCTGGTGTCTATTTTTGACACATTTTCAGACACTTTGAGTGGATTTATAAGTATAAGAGAAACCCGAGTTCCCGGCTCGAACTGGCTCGGATTTCTCATCCTGCTCTTCAGGCCGAAAGGAGGCGATTGGATCGTCCGCGTGCGTCTTTGCTGATCTACTGTATACTGACGGCCTTATTTTTGTCGGAACTTTCCACGATGCTTCCTCTCTCATTTAACTTTGCTTTCTCCCAATTACACCGATTGGCACAACAGCTTTAACAAAGGGGAGGGGGGGGGGAAACAGGGCAAAGAGACAAACAACAATGTCAAGTGATCTTGACAAAAAGAAAGAATTGAGAATATCTGAAGAGGCTAATTTAATAAAATTGCCCTGCCAAAAAAAAAAATGCATGAAATGTATTAAGGGGGAAATGCTGGAGCGGAGTGTGAAGAGGAGGAGAAGACGGAGAAAGAGGTGGAGGAGGAGGAAGCATCTTAAGACTTAAAAGGTGTAAAGGAAGCTACACGTCAGGGGAATTCTCTCCAAGAGGCCTTTCAAAATTCACTTCGGCAATAAGGCAGATAAAGACAAATTCCCTAAAGTAAATACTGTTTAACTCTCACCTTCAGCGGCAGTTACTTTAAAACAGTCTTCACAGGAGTGACAGCTCTCCACAAACAACCGCACCGCTACCGTATAGTGATGGCAGGTGAGATGCGCAATTGTTGAAACATGTCTGAGTATGTGTGTGCGTGTGTGAGTGGCAGAAAGTGTGTGTAAGACAGAAAGAAAATACTCAAGCAGCCTTTTTGTTTATGCATAAAACAATGTGCATGATAAATTATTACTTAAAACATTTTTTGCATAAATCATTTCTTGCACTCAAAAACATTTTGAAATCATTAACACTAGTGCGTTAAAGAGACCTTTCAAAATATGTGTGTGTGACATCAATCGGCGTGCCATGCAACGTGCATAAAGTGGGATTGTGTGACAGACATGTGTGTACTGTACATCTCTATCTCTGTGCACTGAACCTCCTCCATTGCTAAAATGATTAAACAAGCTCAAAGATACACACACGCATATACACTTAACGGTCATCTCGGTGTGCTTCAGAGACGCTGCTGGGCTGGAAATGTGGTGTGAGGAGAGAGGTGCTCACAGAAGGGTATGTGTTCAAAGCTTGGAATGTTCCTTAACATTCAGATCCACTTATTTACTTTTGCTTTGCCAGAAAAAAAAATTAAGTAAATAAGTCATGCTCTATTAGGACTTTCAGTGGGCTGAAAAATCATGTTTTAAGATGCGTGGTTATAAATGCAGGCTTTTTAAAAAATGTCATTTTTGAAAGAAGAAAGACACGTTTATATTTGAATAAAAAGAGCTTCTTTTTTCATGGACGTGGGAAGGACATAACAGTGAGAAGGTGTTAAAATGTTTTACGAGACAATCATTTTGGAAGAATGTTTTAAAGAATTTCCAGTTTAGCAATCTATTTAAAACCACACCCGTAAAACATTACATTTTAAGTTATAAAACTATAACAAAGTATGTAACTATAACAATCTGAAACATGCAATATGATTGACAGCATGCAGTATAACCCTGATACCCTGGCGTTGGTGGTCTATTTTCTCCTCATGGTAACACCTCGGAGACCAGGAGCAGATATTTTGACAGCCGAAAGTGAGACTTCGCTAAATATTACTACAGGTGTGTCTTTTTTTATTATATATCAAGTCTTAATGAAACTGCTTACTTAGATATTCCCATAATTCCGGGCATTATTATTATTATTATAGTTCATACTGTATAATTTGCTTTTCCTTACACCGTTAAAAATGACTCAATTCAAGACGAGTATTGAAAAAGACTATGTACAGTGATATTTTGTGTATTTTTTGATCCAAAGAGGATTTTCCACCAACAGAACACGTCACACACGTCCACACTGACAGTTCAGGGTTAAACCAGACTAGATAATGATTATAACACCTTAATATCACGTACCTGTATCTTTATTAATTCTCATTACTTATTAAAACTCATGAGATTGTAATTTGAACTTAATTAAAAACACACACACACACACACACACACACTGAACCACTGGGTTGTCTCTGGACCCCACTTTGAGTGGAGAGTTTCACTTGCAAACTGTTTACTTGTACTGTATCTAAAGCCGGCTGTTGAACCTAGGACTCATCTCATTGGGTTTCTCCTCACCACAGTGTCCTCTGGCTTGTTCATCAGGAACACGGATTTCTGTAATGCTGCTTTTCATATACACAATACTTTGCAAAAGTCTTGAGCCACTCCTCATTTCTGCATGTTAAATTAAGTAATGTAGGTTAAATTTTAAAAATGATGTGAACTAACGTTTTACTACAACAGGCTGCAAAGTACCTAAAGATACTGTAACATTTAAAAAAATTAGGTGTTAACAAAATCAGCAGCGGCCTCATTTCCCCTCTCATCTGTTCCAACCACTCAGCATTCAGCATCACCAGTATACTAATCATCTGTCATCGTCTGCACCTGTTTCTCATTGGTTCATGCCTTAATTTAGATGATATTTATGCTTGGATGATTCATAGGTCACTATGTGGCTTAACAAATCAAAACTTTGACTGGACTGACAAAAAAAGAAAAAGAAAGACAAAAATCCTTAAGCCAAAAAAGTCTTTCAGGAAACCTGAAAAACTATTTCTCCAGATGACATAAAAAATAAATAAATAAAGTCTGGCTCTTTGGAAGCAGAATATAAAAAAACATTATGGGTTGCTTGAGACTTTTGCTCAGTATTGTAAATATACGTACTATTTAATTACTTTTGTAAAATTTCTACTCTATTTTATTTCGAGATAAGATATGGACCTCATCTTTCACTTCAAAGCTCAGGAAGAAATGTGGCAAAGCATTAAAAGAGCTCTGCAGACAGCCGGTCATCTCGCTATCACCACTGCCACACACGCGCACACACATCTCTAGCGGCTTGTTCGAGTGCATGGCGCCGATATGTTAAGTACATCACCCTTCTCTTCATGACAACGTCTCTATCTTTCACTTTCTGGCATCGCTGGCTTCTCTTCCTTTGTAAACCATTTCCCTCTCTTCCTCTCTCTCTCTCTCTCTCTCTCTCTCTGCCTCTCTACCCTTCTCTCTTTATCTCTCCTCCCCTCTCTCTCTCTCTCTTGCTAATTCACAGGGTCTGGTCTGTCTGTGCGGCTGGAGACGCCAATGCTATCATTATCAGCCAATTCAGCCAGCCGTTAAATGGTGGAATCAGGAGACATTTGCTCTCCTCTACTATCGCTGTGACATCATTACCGGGAGAATCAACAGCACAAGCACTCTGACCGTGTGTGTGTGTGTGTGTGTGTGTGTGTGTGAGAGAGAGAGAGAGAGAGAGAGAGAGGGAGAGAGAAAGAAAGAAAGAAAGAAATCCTAACAATAGCAGGATCCTACCTGTGAGATAGCAAGAGATGTAGAAGGTCTTCAGAGGAGGTTTCCCAAATGTCGAGCCTGAGGGAGAGAGAGAAAGGATAAAGAGGATTATAGAGCTGTTTTCTCATTCAGGGTTAATGACAGCGACAACACTTGTGCAGTTTCTTTTTTTTCCCCATCCCTCCTCCACACACATACTCTCTCTCTCTCTCTCTCTCTCTCCCCCCTCTTCATAACATCACTCCGATAGCCACCTGTGAACCTCCATGACCACATGATCCACTCTCAGGCTTCTGGAGTAGTGTCACCCCTGTGTCTCTGGCCCGCTCCTCCCTCGTGGATAAATCATCATCGTTTAGCTAATATCCATTTTTAACCTTGCTCCCTGATTAACAGCACCGCACCCCCTCGTCCAAATCCCTCGTGCTACAGTGCCGCTGAATAATGTTCCACTCTTTTTATATCGCGTTTTTCCCCCCCACCACCACCATCACTTTTAAATGATAGGTACTTCAACGGCAACACAAATAACATTTCATTAACCATGGCTGTCACGTCAGTCTCAAAGTGCTGCTATCAGCACTTTAACCTTCACCTGCACGAATCGAGGGGGAAAAAAAAAATAATAATAAAAAGGCATGTGTGCTTTAATGAACTAATAAAAGAATTCCCCTCCCAGCTCAAAACAACAGGAGGACTGAAATCAGAGGTGATGGAAAAGGAAACATACGGAACACGTGTGAGCCCACGGCGACGACTGACCTTTAAATGCATCCGGATCAAAAAAAAATATGAGAAATGTAAATAAAATGTAGTTCAAACAGATAGATGTATACAGTACATATACACACGGAGAGAAACAAGGACAGATCAAAAAGACCGGACTTAACACCTTGGATTGAAACCGGCTGCATCCAGCCGGCGCCCTGTTTCGAATCTGACTGCTCACGATTAGGATTTGTCAAAATATTTGCGGCGGCGGAATTCCAACAGGCGAGCGACACGTGCTCCGCTACAAAGGGCCCATCTTCCTCGAGTAACAAGTCGAGAGAATGAGTGGAGACAGCAAACCTAAAATCCCCCAGGCTAAAGAAATCCAGCTATTGTAGTAATAACCCGCGAGACCTGGCTGGGAATGTACAGCTTTCAGAAGCACTTCTCATCCGATTTGTAGCACGGCCATTGATGTGTGTGTGTGTGTGTGTGTGTGTGCGTGTGTGAGTGTGTGTGAAAAAAAGAGCACTGGTACCGCAGGTCACCTTTTTCCTTGTTTGCCATGTTTTCAAAACCATGTAAAACTTCTTCCTGATAAATACTCACTGGGGTTTGCCTATCATTCCAAAATACTGTTTTTTCCCCCCTTCCTTCCCCTCCTCTCTTCTATTTTTTTTTTTTTTTTTGTTCCACAAGGCAAGTTTCATTAAAGATCCAATTATGCAAATCAGGTCCTGAAGAGCCAGTTGAATATGCAGTATAATAGTGTACAGTAATAGTTCAACACAATATACGGCATCAGGGGCAGATTTACGAGGCAACATAACTGCACTCCAGCCGTCCTTTGGAGGAAACCTCTTGATCATAATTAAAGGTGCAGGGGCCCTCTTTACTCTCCATCGGCGGCCATCTTGCCCAGATCCCTCGAGGGGGGACCCCTCTCTAGTGGCCCACCCTCTAAAGGTCATGACCCGGAAACAGCTTGAGAATAGACATCATTAAACCCTCTAATTATCTCGGGACACTTCGTACCATAGATCTCTTGTTTGTCTCGACGGCCATTGAGACATTAGAGGAATCTTGCACTTGAATCTGTGGTATTTCTCAGCATTTAAAAAGCTCTGGAAAAAAGAAATTTGAACAAAGATGATGCTGATTGACAGACAGTTGCCTGGCTGCACAAAGCCCATGTCTGGTGAGATGACATGGCTGTAATTTTGCGCTGTTCGACAGCAGATCATCCCCTCACCCTGCACTCGAGACAGTACGGCGTTTTTTGTTTTTTTTAAACCGTCCCAAAAAATGTCCTGTAGATTTAAGAGCGGATATCGTCACACATTTTACAAAAGGAAGGGGGAAAAAAAACAGATAGTGAGAGATGGTGGAATGATTAGAAGGCTGTCACTGGTTTAAAGGGCAAGGCCAAAGCTGAGGCTCTCTGACTGTCTTTCTCAAGGCTGCTTAAACCTGAGCAACTCAGCGCAGCCGAGGGGACGAACGTTCGCTCTCAGGCCATGAGGACGCACCTCCAAACCACACCTCCTCATAAACAGGCCAGATGGAGAAGCGTTGCGATTGAGCTTCATTCATTTCGGGTCATTTTCCCAGATCAAATAAAAGTGTGCTTATCACTCCCGCTGCCAAAAAACAGCATTAGGTCACGCTTTAAGAATGTCCCTATCATGAAGTTTATAAGATGTTACAATGTAATGCTCACATTCTTCGAAATATTGCTTCAAAGGGTGTTATAAGCTCGGATTCCTTTTTTTTTTTTTTTCCCTTACAAGAAGTGGCACTTAAGAAAAATCAAGCATAGCAACAACCAGTTGCTGAGCTCTTCACTGAGAGACGAGGTTCAGATGGCATGCAGGATTATTTAACTGTATCATGTGCGTATTGTCTATATGATAAACCCATTTGCAAGAATCTCAAAGAAAGACTGAAAGAAAGGGAGAAACTTATGCCCAATCATTCTTTCTACACGCGTCCCAAAGGAGTGAAGAAAGAAAAAAAAACTTGCTTGAATAGAAAGCATCTGCACACATCTGTTCAGCTCTGTCATCTGCACTCAAGTTAGGTTTTACTATGATGCACGCTTATTCTGCACTTCTTAGTAATACTGAAAGCAGCATCACTCCATAGATTTTCCTCATGTAAAGTGCCTCAGGGTGGGGTAGAGCACACTGTATTATCATAGACCCCTTGCATCTCTCTCTCTCTCTCTCTCTCTCTCTTTCTCCCTCTACCCCGGCAGACAGACAGACGCTCCTTCTGGTGGCACCCTGGCACGAGGCAGTAGAGACAAGCTCATTCGTCACCACCTCATCTGTCAGGGCACTCTTTATTCTTAGATCACACACTGATGTCTGTGATTAGCCTGTTCAAAAAACTTCCACTCTTTAGCCCTCTCTCTCTCTCTCTCTCTCTTTCTCTCTCTCTCACTCACTCACTCACATACAGAATGTCTAACAAATCAGCACTCAACTATAAATGACAATAAATGACATGCAGAGCATTAAATGTTCTTCTTTCGACTATAATTATTTGCTAAAGACAAAAGTTGACAACTGTCAGTAGTCACAAACTAACTCTCATTTGTATGTTGCGTGCGATGACATGATGAACTGCGTCTTCTGCACTGCATGACAGATATTGAATGATGGGTCTTACAAGCTTAATCAATTCAAAAAGACAGGCCTAAAGAGTAAAGTAAGGCACTGCAGTTTAAAATGTGTGATGGTGGGACAATGCTACAAGGATTTCTGGTACAGATTATTGTGTTGCCACACCCTGACTTATAAAATGACAGCAACAGAACAAACTTTGAAAATATAAAAATAACTGAACACCAAAGCAAACGCTATTTCAATAATAAAAATAATAATAATACAATTATTATTATTATTATTATTATTATTATTATTAACTATGTATTTAAAAAGATCGATCAATGTGGAAAAACAATCATGTCAAGCATTATCTCCATAAAGTTTTAATAGTCTTTCCATTAAGCCTGTTCTATACCTGCTGCTTTCACATTGTTGTTGTGATTAGGGATAATATATTACCCTTTCCCTGTATATTTAACTTAACCTTGCTCATCAAGGTTATTAACAAGCCCCAGCACAGACTAATGCCAGCGTGTTAGCCCGCAAGCACAGTGCTCGCACCCCCAAATAAATAAACACCGCTCTCTGGGTGTATAGGGATTCTGCTGCCACTCGGGGGAAAGGCCTTACTGTTCCGAGCCACAGAGAAAGCGGGGGGGGGTCTCCACAGCACATATCAATTAATACCTAATCGTCCTGGCCTTGCTGCCACACCACCACGACCACCACCACCACCACCACCACCTCCCCCCCAGAGCAGCCTGACTAAGGCCCGGGCATCTGGAAGACAATTTCCTCCAATTAAAAGGAGCAGAGAAGCATTTAAGTGTGGAATGGCTGTTTGATCACGTCTCCAAGGCTCCAGCCCGGATCCAGTCGGCTGAGCCGGAGACTGACAGCCCTAGAGAGATCGAGAGAGAAAGAGGGGGGGGAGAGATGAGAGCAGGTCATTCGGCCTCACACTTGCCCCCCGCTCAGCCACAAGCCATGGCACCAGGCAGGGACGTGCGCACACCGAGCAAACCGGGGGACACACTGGCTTTCCCGGCTGCTGCCAAGTTCCACCACGCAACACGGACCCTGCCTGCCGAACGAGCACAAGACGCATATGTAAATGAGAGCGGAGACACCAGGGAGGAGACATTTTGACAGGATTGGCTTGGGCTGTTTAGCCCTGTCGAACTGCTATCGGATCTATTGGCAGAGCATTTTCACAAGAGTCTTCATAACGCTTCCTCCTTCACTGAATTTCAATGACTTGAGTATTTCTTTTTTCAAAAAAAAAAAAAAGAAATGTTGCCGATATTTGAATGATGACTGCGCGACGGGCAATACACTACAACTTAGTAATACTGAATAAAAAATATACAATTCCTGCTAGTGCGTAATACGTTAATATTTTTAACACTGCTCACCTAAATTTAGTAATTTTCCAATTATTAGTTGTATACATTTTTAATCACAGAGTATATCTTTTTTATTTAAAAAATTTAAGATTAATAGTAAGAAAACAAATGCATTAAAATTTTATTTATCTAGGAGTTTCATAAAAATGAACTATCGGCCAAGAAATACATTTTTTAAAATATACAAATTACAGCCTATTGTAATACTAAATGTAAATTATATACTTTCACATGCATATTATCCTCTCTTTAATATTTATTTTCCTTTACACTACTCGGCCTAAATCATCACAACACTTAGCACTCATTACAAATTCCCTAAATTTAAATTTATAGGTTTAGTCCAAAACACTGCATTTCAGGGGCACATTAAGGCTGACCTCACATATGTATGGCATGTAATACTAGAGGTTTGAAGTGTGTGAGCAGACTGCATGTCAAATCAAAAAATGAAAAGCTGAGCTGAGAAGAAGAAGAAAAAAATTGTCTACGCCCAGACACTATTACACACATAATATCTTTCTCAAATACAGTTTAACAATGATGGTGTCTTATTTGCACTGTGTGTCTGCACAACCTGTTCCTGACCCTTTAGCTTTAATAACGAATGTTGTTGAGGGGGAACAGACATGTTACACAGTTTCAACTTATTAAGGTATTCCATAACAAAAATGTAAATATAAAATTGTATATAATAATAATAAAGGTAAGTAGAAATGATGATCATTAACAATGATTAAATGGTGTTTAAATAAATGGCATGCTGAAATCCTAATGCACTGCAGTTCTCCACTTGTTAGGGTCACATCTCTTTCTATCTATCTTTTTAAATGGTCTGCTGTCTCCTTTAAAACCTCACAGTGAGGACAGAAGGAGACACCTGCAGTTAGAGTGATGGACCTATCCATTTCGACAGTGTTGCTTTTCTAGGTATTTATAAAGACTTTCCTGTGTTTGGGGGGAAAAAAACAAAAAAAAAACCCTAATTCTGTGCGTTTGATAAACCAGCCAGGGAACGTTGCGTATTTTATTATTGTCTGCTTATCTTAATCTTAATGCAGTAATATAATTAAAAATGAATGCAACAGAGAATGTCTCCTAAATATCTAATAATGTCTAGAGAATATATGGTGTGAGAGGACCTTAACCGGATCTGAATACTTAAATGCCATATTTCATAATAACATTGTATTGCTCGTCTCTCTCTCTCTCTCTCTCTCTCTCTCTCTCTCTCTCTCTGCAACTTTCTGTTTTTCTCGTAAAAACGCGTTATTTCCCAAAGCGACGACGCCCTCGACAGTCGTTAAAATCTCCATTGTCTGCCAATACGTGCAGGTTTTCTTTAGCTAGGAAAGGGATTGTTAAAGCCTCCTATGACATTTACCCCTCGGTTGTTGAATGCCATCATCATCATCACGTCCCTCCGAGCATAATGTTCCTGAGCGGCTCGATCCGAGCACAAAATGGCAGGTCTCACCGGCGCACAAAGTTTGAACACACGGCAACTTCAAGCCTCGGCTTCCCTCGGGACGTGGACGAGGCTTCGCCCTAAAACTCCACACGGAAACGGGAAGCGAGAAACTTTCGAGCAGAGAGACTCGGACATAAAAGTTTTTGCCCCGTTCTCCTCCTCCTCCTCCTCAGCTCCACATCCAAGCCGGTCACAGTGGTAAAGCCGAGGGCGCGTAAAGGATACTTTATTATTATTGTTATTATTATTTCTGTTTAGTCTTTACGCACAGTCTGCGCCTTTCATCACCATTGCGCGTCAGACAGTCATGAAGCACGGACTGGAAAAATCAAATCAAAGACAGCACGGTTATCATGTTCACGTTCATGTTCAAGTTCATGGAGAGAGAGAGAGGGAGAGAGAGAGAAAAGTCCGACCGCTTGCTTCTTTGAGTGCGTCGCTTTCGGTTTGAGTCTCTCCTCTTCCGACCGCCGCGCGTTAAAGCCTTCCCGGTTATTAGATCGAGTTAATTATCCTGCGCCTTATTTAATCACATAAACAAGAAACATAACGGCACAGTCGCGACATGGACACAGACTGAGCCCTGCACTTTGCGCCACATACACACACACACATGCATGCATACATACACACGCGCGCCCGCGCGTAAAATGCATTAAAGCATCACTTTCTTACCTTTTCTATACAAAAGCAACTCACGACGCACGTCTGGTCTTAATGTTGAATCGCGGCCCACATGACTGACCTGCGATCGCTTCTGTAGAGCCGAAACCCCGAGGCAGAAAGAAAGTGCGCTCCGGACCTGTTAAGAGCGTCCGCCTCCGGGCTCCCTATCCCACAGCTCCGCACGCTTCACTCACACAGGATGCTTCTTTTCTTTTCCCACCCCTGATTATTTGATTAACTCTTTTTTTTCCCTGTGTCTCTCTATGTATTAAGGCGTTCATTGCTACCAGTCAGCCGGCATCGCAAGACGTTTCCATCGTTGCGCTCCCCCTGTCTGGTAGGTGGAACGCGGCGTGCCGTTTAAGAGCAGCTCTCCATTGTCGTGTAATTCGCTTCGCTCGACTCCGACGGGTCTACAAGGCGAACCCGCGGACATGAACGATATCACTGCACGGGGAAATAATCTCTAATCCCCTCCAACACGAAGGATAACATTTGCGAACATCGCAGCCTCTTATTGACCCCGACTGTCACGCTGTAAAGACTCTTATTAAACCCGCGTCACATCGGCGCTCTTGTTTGTTCACACGCCGCTTAATTGGCTCCGCCGTATTAGAAATAATACCGCGCGTAAAGCCCGGATTGTTTCAAGGTAAAATTATTAGATGTGATATCTGGATATACAAATATAAATATAGACAGAGTGAGCTTTTACCTTTCCAGAGAAGTGTCCCAAGTCCTAAAGAGGAAAAAAAGTCCAGGGGAGTGTAAAGGAGCGGAAAGACGAGCATCAGTCAGAGAAGTCCGGAGTGATAAAGCGCGGCGCTCCGCTGCACTGTAACCTTGCGGCGTGTTTAATGTAAATAAGGCAGTTATGTTGCCAGTCGCAGCATTACGGACGCACAGCGCGGGTTGAGATTTTTTTTTTCTTTCCCACCCTCCCTGATGAGAATTAATATTCTGACACGGTGCTAAGGAGCGCTTTTTAAACCAGACGGATCAAAAGCACGTCTATGCGTAAATATTATATTAAATTGGCACTCGGCGGGGCGGAGAAGCACCAAAGCCTCATTCTGCACTTTAACAATAAGAAAAAAGCGCTCCACACAGAGCAAAGGTAGCCTGCCTGCAAGCACAAAGGGGATAGAATTTGACTTTGACTTTATAAAAAAAAAAAATGGGGGGGACATGGATGAGGACAGAAAAAGTTTTTTTGTGCTGAACTTCAGAGATAGGACAGCGCACAGGAGGATGAGGATGGTGGAGAGGATGCTAGGATAGAAGAATATGCTTCTATAGGGCTTGCAATAATACATTCAGTGTCCCAGAGTTGACAAAAGCTTCTGTTACAATGGGGGTCTTTGTTTGTAAGATTATATAATGATTATGGTGTAATTATGGGAAAAGGGTTTTGAAGAATGGGGGAGGAAAAAAATAAGAATTTGAATAAGAACAATATTTTTAAAAAGTATCAAATGCTCTGGTGGACTGGTGACTTCGAGGTGCATTTGACTTCGAGAGGGTGATAGCAGACATGGGCATAAAGAAAGCTGGACAATGGGGGGGAAAGGCAGTGATGGGTGATTTTCAGCCACTGATTGATTAATTATTCAAAATATCTTGTAATCGGAAGGGATTAGGAGGTGAATAGGTTATGGAGGAGGTACAGGAGGGGGGCAAACAATTGCCTAATATTAGTTCCACAGACAGTCTGACGAACTTCATAATTCATGTAGATAGAGGCCTCCTTGTCCTCTGTGCCGCCCAAAAACACCCACTAGACGGTCATGAAGCACTCCCATGTACTGACTTTTCTGTGTGTATGTGTATATATATATATATATATATATATATATATAATGTTTCACAGTCACATCAAATTATCTCTTATTAAAACAATAGAACTGATTAAGAACAATGAACTGCTTACAGAACTGGTTTTTAAATATTATCAGCACAATATTACATCTCCGGATTGCAGAGGCATATCACTCATTCAAGAAAGTTCCAGAGGTTTTTTTTTTTTTTTTTTTTTTTTTTTTACACATATGCACAATTCGTTAATCTGTGGGACGCTTTTTTATTTGCAGGTCATTATTATTTGTTTTAAGTTACTGTTTTAAACACACAGATTATTATGTTTGAATTCTCACAAAGTAACTCACTATGTACACAAAAAACATGCTGTATACTGTATTTATATGATAAAAATGGCAAGTTATTAAATACATATAACCAATTACAAATAAAGTGCTATCTCAGCAAATGTAGCTCTATATCTTTCAAAAGGATCATTAATAATTATTACCTCCTCCAAATGAGGAATCAGCTCTTTTCCATGTTCTTTCCAGACAAAACATTTTTTTTAAAGATAGGACCCATTCTTCACAATGAAAATCAGATTCTCATGCTTCCCCCTTAAACGGTTAGGAATTCTGCCTGCATTTTCCAGTTTGATGTGTATGAAATTCCCTTTTTTGAACAAATTCCAAAATAAAAGTTTGTCTCTAAAGAAATTAGCATAACCATCCCATCAATAATATCACTATCTCTATGGGAGTGATAGTGGGAGCAGTAGGGGTGCTCCTTTGCTCCATTCTCCATGGATCAGCAGCGCGTTCTCGGCTTCTTTTGAACTTGTTAGAGCAAAGTCAAGTGATTCTTTATCGGTGACAGGCCAGACAAAGCGCCTGCGATGGGAAAGCAGGTCAATAAGGAAGTTGCCATATGGACTTCCACATGCAAATTTATAACCATATAGGATATGTTTTACGTCTTATAGAAAGACGGCTAACCATGTTTTTTAATGCAATTATGATTTTAGTTTTGTATCTTCGTAAAACTATAAAATAAAACAAAGCCCTTACTGTTACTTCTGCAAATTCTATTATGCACTACTTTTCTTTTTTTGTCTCTTGGTAATGCAAACAGATTTGAATTCATTGCCTTTACTCAGCTAATGCCAGCCTTATAGATTTGAGATAATAAAAAAAGAAAGACATAAAAAATAAATGCAAACTCGTCATTGACCCATGTGTTTGGAAGGTCAGCATTTCAGATTGATCATTTTTGTCTGTGCAAATATCAGGACTTATGATGAATCAAAAGGGCGTCTCAGCCATGGGCAGAAATGTTTAGCACGCCTGATTCCTCGTCTGCAACAGGTGCAAAGGTGAAATCCATTCTGAATATTTAGTGTCAATTGATTAGAAATTTGCTTTAGTTAGATGTTGTAGACTATACTTCTATAACTATAGTTTTTTAAGTATAGATTAATGTTGTACTTAATTTAACACAGATTAAAGTTTCTTTAGTTTGCAAAGATATGCTTAAAACAGAAATGTACACACATTTATTTTCTGAAATAAAATAAAAAAATCTATACAAAATGTATAGTGACTAATACGTTCAACATATTAGTACCTGTCAATGTTGTCTTTTTTTTTAGTGATTTATTTTCTACATTATAGAACAATACTGAAGATTTAAAAACGATTAAATAACACGTAGGGAATTACGTAATTAAATAACAATAACAACAATCAGTTGTTATTTTAAGACACAAAGTTCAGCTGTTCTGAAATAGTTCTTGCAAGCACAGTATTGTCAAGTGCATTTGCAAAAAACATCAAGCACTGTGATGAAACTAGACCAAAAAACGTGATGAAAACTTACCCCTGGAGCAGAGGAGTTCATTTAGAGTTACAAGCCTCAGAAATCACCAATCAACACCATTGCAGATTTGAGCCGTTAAAAAGTATTTAGTACAGGTTGTATAAGTTGCAGGATACTATTGCATTTTTTGGATGCATTCAGCATTGTTGTACAGTGTAGAAAGAAATAAAAATCAGGAAAGTCCATTTAGAATTAGAGGTAGTGTCGAAACTTTTGACTGGTACTGTAAAAAGAAAAAAGTGAAAAGAAAGATTCATCTGCACGCAGAATCAAACAGGAAATGAATTCATGTGGTATCATTTTAAATGACACAATATTACACAATGCAAGACATTACAATGTTGAATCTTTTTGAAAGTTTCAATTTTAAAAATCACTTTCATTTTTTTTTAGGTCCACAGTAGTGTTACCTGCCTAAAGCATGTAAACCATGAACTTTATCGCTTATCCTATATAGTATATACTATATATCTGTTGCAATAATACACTCTTCTTTGGCTTTGACTGAGGCTCATGACATTGATTGAAGGATGGCATACTGTGGCTCTAACTAAACGGTCATGGTTGTCATAAAGTCTCAAAACTCTGTCACGACGGGCTCATCTCTCCAACACGCTTGGGGCACGTCCAAGACGGCGAGCCTCAAAAACAGACACGGCACTGTTCAATTTTCAAAGAAATGAAGATGCTATTACTTCAGGCTTCTCTCTGTGAACTTGGCACCTTAAATATAGCTATTTAGAAGAAAAGGGGAAAAAATACACTACACATTCAAACAAACGTCATTTCCAACAAAGCAACAAGTCCTTTTATATCTTTTCGGAGGTGGAGACTTGCCCAATAAACCCGTGTGTGTGTGTGTGTGTGTGTGTGTGTGTGTGTGTGTGTGTGTGTGTGTGTGTGTGTGTGTGTGTGTGTGTGTGTGTGTGTGTTTGTTAGTTTCTTCCTGCATAAGCATTTCAGCTCAAACCCAGGCTTATAGTTTATATCATCGTCCAAACACACCAGAATGGTTTTCTCATAAATAAAAGAAAGAAAGAGAAAAAAAATGCATCACTTTTTAAATCGAGTTTCTCTGCATATAATCTGTTCCAGGTCTTTGATGAAGAAATGTTTTCAAAGTATCACAGTGACTGATTTAATGAGATGGGCGTGAGCACAATTTCAAACAATGTGATTTTCTGAACCCTATGTGACTCTAAACTTTTAAAATTGCACTTAAAAACTGCATCAATTACCCTTTCAAGTGTGACTTCGACTAAATAGGAGCCAGTACCATAACGTACACAAGGCGCAGCATATTTATTCCGTACACTTTCATCAGCATTTGATGCATTGTCCCCTCATGTGCGCCATTCATAAAGCTATCCGAACCCCGATATCCTTCTCCTCTGATTATGAACGGATACATGTTTGGACAAAAGCCTGACGATGATTCAACAAAATACTGCTGAGGCAAATATTTAGAGCTGGGTTCTAGGTTTTCATCATCTCGAAAATGTGCGATGTGACGGAGTCGGTTTTTCTCAGTTTATTCTTCAGACCACATCTGTGTCTGCCCTTGATGAACGGAAGGAGGTGTATAATGTCTATGACTGATAACTGGACCAATGCTAATTTAAATAATCTGAATCAATGTCTGGTTTAGCAACAAAAAAAAAAAAGGAAAGAAAGAAAGTAAATGTCAAACATCTGAATCAAATTGATTACCAACAACATTCGTCATAAGGCGTTTAATAGCGATTACTGCATGCTTACAATATCTGGGTCCATCGTGCCTATATCTCTTAGTCGAAGAAGCCACTGTGCATGTGTGTGTATGTGTGTGTGTGTGTGAATGTGACTAAAGGAAACGCTCTCCACATGAGCGAGAAGAGAGCAAACAAACAAAAACAAACCAAACACCACAATTAGCATGGGAAGGCTTCTGCAGCCTAATCAGAGTCTCGTATGCTTCATTAGAACTTTGGCTTCTAAAATAGTACATAGTACCAATAAGACGCATACTGTACGTCTTTCTTTTCTCCTTGACCCTCCCCGTTCTAAGTGAACGTGAAATCCGCTGAACGGCTCCGTCGAAACTCTCTCCGAAACATCAACTCGGCGGTCCGTTCTTTTTCCGGAGCCATCATATTTTACTATTACCTATCAATTGGTTTCTAATCGCGGTAATGAGGCGTCTGTCGTTTGGTGACGGAGAGCTAACGGCCTCTGTGGGAGCATTAAGGAGCCTGGGTTATGCTGTGGGCCGTTAACTACCTACAGGCGCTTGCTAATGGCTCCAAATGACCTCCTCAGTGGCTATTAGCACATAATTAGAACCTTGCAGACCATCGATGACTTCCACTGGACATGCGTGCCTCTTTGCTCCTCTCCCTCAGTCTTTATTTAATGATCAAACTACACTTTACAAGCCAGAGCAGGACTTCAGTCGCTGCATTAAGTTATTTGTGGCTTCCTGTATCCTGTGCATCGCGTCTAACACATTTAGAAGCATTTAACCAACCGCAGCTTCAGTTTCCATTCACCGCTCGAGCAACAATTATATCAGTGCACTTTTGGAAAAAATTAATAAATAAATAATCAGATTTTTTTTTAAACATTCGTTTTTTTAAAAACTGATGTAAACAGGAACCAATCAACAACGATACTAACGCCTTTTAATTTAGCCGACTGTCCCAAGAGTGAGCCAACGTGAATCAAAAGGCCAATGTGTCGTAGGCACTTTAAGCATTATGTCGTATTGTTGTGGATCAGGCAGAGCATAAAGTGCAAGGCACGGCCACACCGCACAAGCTCCTCAGTCACACTAACCTCTGTGTACACTTAGTAATGCTCTCCAGTTACCCAGAACAAAGGCCGGCTTTGGTAGGTTAATGTCAGCTCAGGAGCTGTGTCGAACAATTGCACGAGGAGAAATGAAAAGAGGGATGTCTTGTTTTGTGATGAAAATGTAACTCAGTACATCTGCACATGGTGTCAGCACTTGAAGTTTGCACAGCATTGTCTTCCCTCACCTTTTTCAGAATTATGTGTTATCTGCTGACCTTGTGGCACAAATATGAAACAAATAATACAAAGTGCATGCAGGAATCTTTCTAGGTCATCGCCCATCCTTGGACAAACAATGGAATTTTTTATTTTATTTTTTTTTTTAAGATGCTGTGAATGAAACGAAATGCCAGATTATGTACATTTACAGATGCTCTTATGTGCAGAAATAAACTCTCTGTCGAGAAAATTATCTCAGTCTATGTTCTAAAATTATCGGCAATACTGCTTTATCCTGAATATAGGGGGGGGGGGCGGAGGTCATGGGGGGGAGTGTGGAGTCTATCCTAGGAGATTTAGGGCACAAGGCGGAGCACAAACTGGATAAGCCAATCCGTCGCAGTGCAAACACACACACACACAATTTGGGAACGCTAGGTAGCCTAATCTGCATGTCTTTGGACTGTAGGAGGAAACCCGAGTACCTGGAGGAAACCCACGAAGCATGGGGAGAACATGCAAGCTCGGACCATTAAACCCGGACCCGGGATGTGCAAGGCGACAGTGCTAACCGCTACGCCTTTGAAAAATGTCATGATACACAAACCCCATTACATAGAACTTAGTTGCACGCTTGTTGGTTTTAACGGTTAAATTCCCCAAGATCTCTGGAATTTACACAAATTGTTGTGCCGTGCACAAATAATTTTTTAAAATAATTAACAGTGTGGCATTTCTGCAGATGAAAACATTTTCTTGATGTGATAGTTCAGAGGAATATGGGCAGGCTGGATAAATTTAACAAGTAACTAAAACAAGAACTCCTTACAAACTGGGATGATCGAAAAAGCATCTCATAATGTACAAAAAATGTAACATTGAGGTCGATAAAAATGCAAGAGCAGAAGCCCACGTACTGTAAGTATCCATTCATGTCATGCAAGAAGAGGAAACTGTAGTTAAAGTGGCAGCACGCTCGATAAAATAAGGCATACGTATATACTGTAGGTGACAGTTGCACAGAAGATATGGGCGTCTGATTCGGTCCAGAGCTTGGGCAAGTCTCAGAGTTTTCGAGCATGTTCATGGAGCTTCGCAATAGCCAGTAAGTGGACTGGCTACATTAAGTTGCTTTTAGGAGTGATTGAGTGTGTGCATGTGTGTGCATTGAGCCCTGGGATGGACTGGCGTCCTACCACGCCTTGCACTCAGTGTTCCCAGGATACACTCTGGATCTACCACGACCCTGACCATGCAGTTACAGAAGATGACGCACGAATAAGTACATGAATGTAATAAACCATCTAAATACAGATCTCGTTTAAAGAAGTAAGAAATTTCAGTTTTTATTAGAGAGAACGCAGAATTTTATCTTATTATTATTTTGTTCTACATAGCAAAAGACATCTCAGATCTAGACATTGAAATGAACGGTAAAGACATGTGTCCAGTCGTACGGGCAGGGGAAAGGAGCAAGGCCAGGATATGCAGCGGGCGCTCTGGTTGAAGCCGACGCTACATAGAGGCCGCAGTGAAAACTGCACGATAGTAATCAAAGGAGGCTTGTCCAGAGGAGCAGAGGTGATTCATTCTGAGGTCACTATCATTTCCTGAGTCCTGGGCTTGTATTTTGTATGTGTTTTCTGTGTCACTAACCATGCCACTTCTCCCTTTCTCTCTGTCTGCACATGGAAACACAATCCCCTTTCTCTCCCCCCGCATCTCTCTTTCTCTCTCGCTTTCAAACACATTCACAGCATTCTTCCCTGAATTAATTTGTTTTCATTTGCTGTATGTCAGCAGAAGATATGTACTTGCTCTTACTGGCTGTGCGCTGGGATCTCTGGGGCGCAAGTCTACCACTTTCTACCTCCTTATCGTTCAATCTGTATGTTTGTCTCCATCTCTTTTTTTTTTTTTTTTTTAAACTGTAAATAGCAAGGCAGTTAACACTAAGTGTTAACTATAAGTAGCTCATATGTCAGCTGCATGTGCCATGCCTTCCCTCTGCACAGTGGGTTGGTCCACGACATCCCCCCAGCGTTTGTCCTGCATCACCCAAACGTTGCCAGCCAGTGTCACAACAATGTCAAGCCTTCAGTGCCAAGGCGTGGGGATGGTAACCGTGGCAGGCCCCAATTATCTCCCAGACAATGTTGCGACCCGAAAATAGCGACTTTCTCTCTTTCTCTTTTTTTTTTTCGCAGAACAGACCGCTCCGTCCACGTGATGTCCACTTCGGTAAAGCGACTGAAGATAAAAGGCTCAGCTGCTTTCCACCAGCAATCTTGTCCTCAAGTAAAGCAAAGGAAGCCTCAGAATCTGCACCGCTCAGTCATCAATTTCTCGCCGCTGACCAAAACCACTGTCCGCACTTAATCAGCTAAAGGGCAACGCCTCCGAAACGCCATTCTTTTGTGATGGCATTAGTGCAGAAGTAAGATTTACAGATCATTTAATGTGCCATAGTCTTCTGCATAAAAGTATATACAAAGGTTAATATTGCAATAATACCTTCCTGGAGGGCATTGTAATCATTATCTCTGCAGAGATATCAATTAGAAGCACTCTACAGCAGATAATGACAGAGATTCCGGTGCAAAATGACATTATTATTATTATCATCATCCATAATTTCAGACTGCATATACAAGGCAAAAAAAAAAGAAAAGAAAAAAGAGTGGCATAAGTTCAGCGAGAGGTAGACTTTTTTCAGTCTCTTAATGATGAACATTTATCTTAGATTTATGTGGTCAAGTGGCCAGACTAACAAGCTCTTCGGTTTCCTTTAAGCCTTAAGCGAGACAGCCAGGTCCACTCCTGACGTCCACACTCATGTCAGCCACAGCATTCCAACAGGCAAATACTCCAAAAGCCTCGGAGAGCCTCGGAAATTAATATTTCAGGTTTGAACAATTAAAGCCTGAAAGTTTTTACACCAGCATTAAAGCGAGACCAGTAATGATCCTTCTGCAAATTTACCATCGTAGAGGAAACAGAAAATGTCTTGAATCGGGAGCTCAGCTTACTGTATACTCGCTCGGCGGCGTTGGCTTTTTTGTGTCTGTCAGAAGTTGGTACATCAGCCAAAGTTGGTCAGTGACCTTTGAGCTCAGATACCGACATTAATAATGAGGATTTGTTATGTTACTGACCCTCTTATCAACATAATGAATAATTCACTGTTGGCTTGGTGGTTGTCCAAAAGCAGATGAGGAAGCAACACCCATGCTCCTGACTTTTGATTTAGCTCTTTCATATTTAATAAGGGAATGGAGCGCTAGGAGGCTCCTTTTTTAGAGAGATTTAATTGGGCACCACTGACATCCATCATGTGGTTGTCATGGCCATGACCTTTCGTTTGGGGCTATTCATAATAAGAGAGTTATGAGCTGGCTTCTCATATTTCCGCCAGCCCGCCCCGCCATTTTGTTATGGATGCTGTAGCATTTGCATCGCTTATCTTAGAGTGGTTACAAAGCTGGCGTGAATGTCGTCACATACATCCGTGCTTCTCGGTCTCATCCAGGTTAGGCAGGTGGACCAAAAAAAATGTAAGTGTCAGATACTTTCCGAGGTTGAGTCAGTATTAAGAAAAGAAAAAGAAAAACAGTTTAGCAAGATAAGCTGAGTCTTGTGGGGCAAACTGAATGCCGAAGATGACCTTTAACATGACCTCATCTGACCTCACAGTGGCAATAATTACGGCTTGCGTGGTAATAAGCTGGATATTTTATACCACCAGCCGAGTTTATATGGAGTGTAAAACCCAACAAGCAAGCAATAACAAGGGAAAACTCCAGAGTAAATGAGGAATGATGAGTTGAAGGAAGAAGAGAGATCTATCGTCCCAGTGGACCTTAAGTGTTTAAACAAGGTGTAAAGCTTTTGACGCTCGCACTTCTTCTAAGGGATGTGAAGAGCTGCGTGAAAGCAAAGAGGGAATATGAACATACTCAATGCAGGTTAAATACATCAACTCAAGTCTCTGGCCTCACGAGAGATCTAAAGCCAAAGGGAGCTCATCTCTTGCTCTTAATACGAAAAAAGAAAAAAAAGAAAAAGAAATGAGCGCTAGAGGGACCTGAGATGAGACTAAAGTCCAAATACAGGTGATCCAGTGTCTCTTGGGGACACCAGATGGCCTGCACAAGTCTCCGGACCCGTGCACTTCACCGCTTCACCGCAACAATGACCATGAATGGCGAATAATCTTCGACATCTCCTGCTTTATATCGCACACAAATATAGCATTGTACATTATTAACGGGTGCGTGTGATTTTGCCAGGCTGGAACAATCTTAGCTCATTGATATCAATGTATTTATTACAGCAATAGAGCAATATGAAGGAGAGGCACGGGGAGATATCGGCTTACTCGGGGCTGAAAGGGAAATTTAAGATAAAGGATATTTAATATCCAGTTCACATTGGTAGCTTTCGATAGCACGAGGGGTTTCCGTAGGCAGGAGATGCCTTTGTCTTTGTCTAAACACACTTTCCTGGACTTTTAGCTCCAGTCACATGAAGTGCGCAGGTCGCTGATAAATGTGCCATAATGGGTCGATGCGGGAGTTCGCCCATTCGTCCTGTCAGGTTATTAATGCACCTGGGCACTTCCTCTAAAGGTGTTATCTGTGGCAAAAAAAAAAAAAAATGAACTGATATATAATTAATTCACTCGCTCTCTTTTACTGTGCCCTTATACTTTGTCACATTGCATTAGAATCACTCTGCGTGCTACGTGGCCCACAGTAATCACTGCATGAGACAAATATGCGTGTACATTATTGGGAGTAACATTAGGCTGGTGGTTTGCATTCCAGGACACATTACTGTTGCTTATTTTGCATCTAAATGATAATGAGCACTGGAATGATAACCTATATCATTTAGACTGAAATATGAATTTAAAACACTGTCTACCATTTACACAGAGGGGGAAATGTGTTGTGAAGATCACTCAGGTGTCTTCAGCATTCATTTAAAAAGAAAAAGGGGGGGGGGGGGGGGGAACACGAGCCGAGTTTTCTTGAAGCGGTAAAAAACCATTGTTGTCCTAATTACGAGATGGCTGATGCATTATTTAACAATCCTACATACATTGGCAAGGCTGGGTATGAGCAAAATAATTTATGACAAGATCTCTCTCTCTCTCTCTCTCTCTCTTTTTTTTTTTTGCCCCTCACTTTAAATCAAACTTCAATAAATGTGCCACCTCTATCCATTTTACATGAGGCCGTGCTGAAAACAAGCCCGATTCAGGAGTGTGTTGTTTAAAATTCTTCCGAGAGCACAGGGTCAGAAAAACAAAACCATACCACATAAGAGGGAGGAACATAAGCAACCATCTTTACTAAGCTTGGCCTACAAAAGGATATAAGAAGGAGGGAGAGTTGAATAACAGAGAGGTGAATAATATATAGATGTAAAAAGTAGTCCAGGTTTATCCTTTTGACCTTAGATCACAGATTTAAGCAAAGATCTTAAGCTGAACATAAGCAATTAAATTGATGGAATGGAAAATCTAAACAACGGGCCGCGGTTATGGAAATGGATACAAACAAGCGCTTTGTACATTCATAAAAATGAAGGTGTCCGGGAAGAAAAATATCGTATTACACTGTGTGTATTTTTATATAAAGAGAGTCAGTAATTTGAACTACAACCTAAAATCAGCCATAAATTTAAAACCACATTAAAGCCACCAAGACAGTTCTGGCCCCTCGGTGCATGACTCCATAACACCTCTGTGGGTGTGCTGAGGTGTCTGGCACCAGAACGTTGTCAGTGGATCCTTTGGGTGCTATGGGTTGGGTTGTTAAGGTTGGAGCCTTCAAGGACCAGACCTGCTTTCCTGGCACATCCTACAGTATGAAAGCTGGAGTATTTAGAGGCTGCGTCAGTGTTCTCATGATCTTTGACAGGTTGTGATCCAGTGGGTGTTTTGGTGCATTCCTATTGTGGCCAGCATCGCCTTTCTTCAGCAATCTATGCTGCATTGGCTTTCCTGTGGGACTAGACTGGATGGAATAGACTTTGGTGGTGACAATCATGGGCGAGCCTTGTCACCATTTTTCTGAACATACTGTATAATTGGTGGCCAGTGTTATTCACTTCACCTATATGTTAGATACCAATTACATAGTGAATGAATGGCATCATGGTTAGTAACCCGTTCATGTTTCATGCTAATGACTTGAATGAACAAAATCTGATCTAAATCAATAAACGCCTCGGCTCAGAGATTTGCTTTAAAACTGTATCTTGTTATAGAAATGTGTGGCTTTATAAGAAATGACTCGTGTCATGTAAATATGTAGAAGACAACCACAGTCCTGTTGCTGAATAGCTTTCGATTGGTATGTGACACAGATTTGTCAACCCTAATCCTAGACATCCTGTCTGTCCTACACATTTCACTCGTGTCCCTAGTCAGCTTCCTGAGTTGAAGCAGGTGTGTTAGAGCAGGAAAAATGCCAAATGTGGAAGGCAGGCAGTTCTCCAGGACCATGGTTGGAAACCTGTGGTGTAGGGATTGAAAAACACACAATGTGTGATTTTCGAGTGTCAAAAGGTCTTGTTTACAAGCTGTAGGCCTGGTGTACCATGGTGATAGGAAATCATCTTACTGCTAAACTGTGCTAAAAAATCTACGCACAGCTTTGCAATAGAATTCTTATTTTATTACTAGAAGTAAAAATTGCAAAAATAAATAAACAAATAAATAGGAATAGGCAAATTTGAGATGCTGGGTTGGTGGTTAGCACTGCATGTCGCCTCGCACCTCCAGAGTCCGGTTTCGATTCCCGCTTCAGGTCTGTGTGCATGGAGTTTGCAAGTGGGTTTCCTCCTGGTACTCCGGTTTCCAAAGACGTGCATATTAGGCTAACTGGCGTTCCTAAATTGTCCATAGTGTGTGAACGAGCGTGTAACTCGGTGCGTACTGTATGTGTGTATGCCCTGCAATGGTTTGTCACCCCGTCCATGGTGTACCCAAGTCTCCTGGTATAGGCTCCGAACCCCGTGACCCTGTATACAGGATAAAACAATATAGACGATGAGTGAGTGAGTGAGTGGATGACTTAAGAGTTAAGACAAATAATACTAAAAATTTCATTTAGTAATTACGAATAGAGCGGCGCGGTGGTGTAGTGGTTAGCACTGTCGCCTTGCACCTCCAGGGTCTGGGTTCGATTCCCCGGCCAGGCTCGATTCCCGTCTCTGTGTGCATGGAGTTTGCATGTTCTCCCCGTGCTTGGTGGGTTTCCTCCGGGTACTCCGGTTTCCTCCCACAGTCCAAAGACATGCAGGTTAGGCTAATTGGCGTTCCTAAATTGCCCGTAGTGTGTGATTGGGTGTGTGAGTGTGTGTATGTGTGTGTGCCCTGCGATGGATTGGCACCCTGTCCAAGGTGTACCCCGCCTTGTGCCCGAAGTCTCCTGGGATAGGCTCCAGGTCCCCCGTGACCCTGAACACAGGATTAAGCGGTATAGAAGATGAATGAATGAATGAATTACGAATAGTCTATGGTAGCTACTGTAATGTACTGTACTGTATCTTAGCTTTGACACTGGAACAGCAAGCAGAACCTTTTATGAAGTTCTTTTTCACTGTTTCGTCACCATTTTGTCATTTTCACCTCTGTGACCTTTACCTTGTATGGAGTATTGTGTACACCAGTGCAGATTATCTGTGTCATGACCATTTGGGACTTAGGATTGATTGGCATTTACCAACATACAGCATGATTACTTGATATTACATTACATTTGGACATCATCTTAAGGAAAAGGTTGCATGTGACATAACTAAAAGATTTATTAAATAAATCAAGCTTAATATTCCTATCACTTATTTCGGAGATATAAGTGAGTACAATCCTGAAAATCCTGGTCTACGTAGCTAGCCTTCCTCTCATCACAGTGCCAACAGGGCTACGTTAAACAGGAACTGAAGCATCTGATTGATCTAAGGCCATCCATCATCAAGTTTGTGTGGGCAAACATAGAAACATAAAAGCAGAAGCAGAGTCGACCCTGCACAGGAGGGAAGAGGCTTTAACTGAATTTATATTATATTACACATTGAAATGTGACCCCGTAATGACATCACTGAAATTTAATCAAGCCCTTGATTCGGTATTACTTAAGTTGAACTAGTGTCCTTCCTCATGCGGAATTAGAAAATTGAATATGGGTTGTTGTTTTGGTTTGGAGGACCGGAGAGGCAGGCTGATTTAGAGTGGGACATATATTTGGAAGCATGAAAATTGAGTACTTTCATAGCAAAACAACAGTTTACATAAGCATTATTTATGCATATTTGTCTCTATTCAAACACAAGTGTCTTATATCATATATCAGCTAAGCTAATAAGCACTTTTAAAAGCCTTTGAGGGAGTGTGTGTGTGTCTGTGTGTGTGTGTGTGTGTGTGTGTGTGTGTGTGTGTGTGTGTGTGTGTGTGTGTGTGTGTGTGTGTGTGTGTGTGTGTGTGTGTGTATGGGGGGGGGGGGGGTTCGAGGGCTGTCGCTGAAGTTGTTGTGCTGTTGACACTGAGAGGGCTTTAAAGATGCTAGCTCGGAGAATGATTGACACATTTATAATTCCTCTATTATGTACTTGAGTGATCTGCTCCGGCACTGAAGTCAGAAACAACACACTCGACAGTCCTGGGTGCTGCCACAGCCACCGTAACATCACTCTGTACCGATATGCTGCCTGAGCACTAGGCAAGATGAGGAAAAGGAACATGTTTGTAAGTGTAGCTTAAGGATTAAGGCTAGACTCATCACTCAGTTTCAAGTTAAACTTCGCTACAGTTTTTGCCGGTAAGGACAAACGACATGTAAGATACAACGTTTAGATCAATATCTGTCCCAACGACAGAATTTTTAAAAAACTGTATATTATTATTATTATTATTATTATTTATTCTCTCACTGCTCGAAAGAAGATTTCAGTCTGTAGATACCTACTGCGGTGGGCAGGAGGGGGGGGGGGGGGTGGGGGGGGCGGCGAAGAACATCAGAGCCTGTTGAATCAGGCAGCAACAAAATGAATATTCTTCACCTGTCTGCTTGTGTTGACTCCTCTTGTTTAGATTTCACAGTGGGGGAAAACAAAAGAAAACCGCATATTTACTTTTAATTGAAAGGAAATTAAAGACGCATCCACATCCGCAAGTGACAAAGGAGGATCAGAAGGCTTGCGAGCAATGATAGCTTTTGTTTAAAACAGATTTCATAAAGAAAACCCCCCACTGATAATGATAAAGCAGGAGAAAAAAAAAAAGTCTTGGACATTTCTTCAAATACAATTACCTCTGCATCACCTGATTCAATCAAATAAATTTGCATTCTGTTTGCATCCAGTGTTCCGTGGCCCAGTAAACAAGACAGGGAGGATAAATTTGATGTGTTTTCATGGTTCTGCCTTGCACCCCCCCCCCAAACAGCCCCCCCCCCCCCAAAAAAAAAAAAAAACCCCGCCCCAACTCCACAACACCCCCTCCACCTCCCTGTTTGCTACATTTTATTTGGAATATTTGAATTCTCATGAATCTGTAAATACCTGTCATGTGCAGATGAAATTAAAATGCTTTCGGAGCAAGGAGCGTCCTCTCGTGATCAGACCAGAATGATGCCATGTTTGAAGGTGAATTTGAGAGTGTTTGTTGGAGATGTTGTCAGATTGAAGAGCGAACGCTGATTGACACACGGTACTGGCTGGGAAGTGAGATAACGTTCAACTTAACTGCCCGGGTGCTGTCGGATCACGCACATGGCAGGCCTTACTACTAAACTCGAACAAAAGCAGAGAAGCCGAGACGCTAAAATCAAACCAGACTGGATGCTATTAATAAGAAGATATGTGTGTCAATTTTCTGTATGTGATAATACTACAAATACTGGAGATTACCAGGCGAGTATTAAAATTAGGACATCACAACAGATCCATTCAACGAGTTTGTCTAGAAAGAAATCATATTATAAGATTGTAAATGATAAACCTGTAGGGGAAGAGGCACGCTGTTATAGAAAAATAATCCACAACAGGTAGCAGAAGACAGGACTATTTTAGTTTGCTATTATACTTACTGTTACTACCATAAAGAGTTTTTGTTTTCCAAAAAAGCACAATTATGTTGTATTTGTACCCAAAGTAATTTAAGTAATGGAATACTTTAAATGTAACTACATAAAGTTATGTTAAATATCGAGTAACATCATGAAGGAATAAAGTTGATATCTGATATCACCAATCTGAATTTTATTATATCTGCTGCACCCTCCACCCTCTTTTTTTTTTTTTTTTTTTTTTTTGATAAGAATTTGTGTCTATTCACTCAATAAAGAATTGGTACATGTATGGTGTTCAGTAAGAGGTCAAGGCTCTGTGCAGGCGAATCGTTGGGTTCTTCCACACCAAACTTGGCAAACCATGTGTTCATGGAGCTCACTTTGTACACAAAGACACTGTCATGCTGGATCAGGTTTGGGTCCTGTTACTTTCAGTGAAAGGCAAATGCAATGTTGCATCACGGAAAGTCATCCTGGACAATGAAACCTTTGGGGGTGTGCTGTGCTATCTGTCATTGGCAGTGGATCCATTGGGAGAAGTGGGTTGTGGGGTTGAGCCTCCGTGGATCAAATTAGTTTGTCCGGCGCATCCTATGTGTGCTTGTTTGGATTGGGATCTGAGATTGAAGGCCGGGTCGACAGCCTTAGGCTCTTTGCCTGCTAGTACCCATGCACATCGGGTTGTACTGATTGTTCTGGTGCATTTCTATCATGGCCAGCATTGACTTCAGTGATTTATGCTGCACTGGCTTTTCCCTGGGGTCAGACCAGACTGCCTTGAATTTGCTCCTCAGAGGCATAAATGAGACTTGAGTGTCTGTGATCCTGTTACCAGTTTACTGGTATATAACTAATAATCAATGCTTATGTGTTAACGCTAAACGGTTTGGATGTTATAACTAATCTGTATATGTTTTCATTTAACACAATTGTATATGTTAATTATACAATCAGCTTTTGATGAAAATCACATTGTGATTTAAATTTTTTTTTGGATAACTCTTCACCTCAACGTTCGACTTTTCACAATCATTCATGAACATCACTTACGTACACATTACAGGAACTCAGTTGGATGTTATTGCTACATCCCAGTACATTCCTGATCTCGCCATTAAAGTAGTTCCTGGGAGGCCAGTGTTTCAGACGTGGAAAGGCAGTCTGATCATGGCTCTGGCATACAGGAGTCAAGAAACCTTTCTACTTTGTTGGTAAAAAAAAAAGGTTATGTTATTTACAATCATAAGTCCCAGAATGATCCTCGTAGCTACAGCTGGTTGTTTGGAGTATTACATTAAAAGTAGAAAACATATTGTATACTCCTCCACTTTTTATATTCCCTTCAAATCCTTGCCCCCCAAAACAAATCTAATGACTTATTATAAATATCTTAATTATGAGGACATACGATTGACAAGAAGGTGTCAATCCCAGTTTTTGTATTGATTGGGGTAGTTATTAGTTGTTCACATAAATTTCACTTTTTTTTTAACTTTGCAAACATTTTACAAATTATTTACTTATTGTAATTTTGTTGTTTTTAATACACTATTACACAATCTCAACTCAAGCCTAACCCTAACATGAACCTCCAGAAACAGAACAAGGATTAAACCAAAACTGTACTTTTTTGGAAGAAAAAAATTAAATGCAAAATAAATAAATAAATAAATAAATAAAATGTTTCTTTAACAAAATTGTCAAATATTCAAAATTCAAAATTGTCAAATATTCTTATACTTTGTTCTTTGGTCCCCATCAAGATACAAAAACATGTTGTAATCACCCGCCCAAACACACACACAACACAAGGTAACACATACAAACACCCAGAAAACAGATGAGTCCATTGTTTAGTCCCACATCTATCCATCTCCCTGTTCTCTCTCCACCCACTGTCTATGATCAGTCTCATCTTCACTCATCTTCATAGGCGTCCATACTCGAGGTGAACAGGGTACACGTCTGTGTGTGTGAGTGTGTGTGTGTGTGCCTGTGTCTGGCCGAGGTAAGAGCTGCCAAACATGATGAGGAACATGGTTGTCTCTAAATGATCATGCACTGATCTCGCTATACCACAGGGGCACATCACAGTGATGAATAATACCATGAGGATAATGGATAAACGCAATGGAATGACTGCAATATTCATGAATATCTTGAATCCAAATGGAAGAAATATGAAAGAAAAGAATTAATGTCAGGTCTACGTTGTGGGCACAACACATCTAAACGTATAAAACTATCTGTATAGTGACAAATAGCCTGCAAAAAAGACCAGAAGAGGAGTAAGTGTATCTGATCTTGTATCTGTGTGTGGCCCTGCGTTGCTCTATAAGCCGGCCAGCTGCTTTATATTCACTGCCAAAGCATGAGAATGTTATGTCGCTTAAAGATTTCACCCGCATCTATCCTCCAACTGCTGTATTAGCACAGATTCATAAAGGGCTTTAGCTTCTTACACAGCTCCGGGCCTTTATTTGTCTCGAGGAGAGAAAGAAAAACAGCTTTAACTTCATAACTGTAACAACTGAGAAATAAGGATAAAAAAAATAAAAAAAAGCTTCAAGATGAAAAGTTTGCTTTGTGTTGTTCCCCTTTCACCCCCTGTCCCACTTACTTTTTATTTGCCTCCCGTGCTTTTACATAAGAATTCAGGAATAATTACATATTCTGGTGAAAGTTAATGCTAAAGACATCGTTGGCTGGTAAATAGCTTCATGCTTCCGGTGTGAGAGAGCAGAGAAAGTGGTAATGTGTGTATGGGGGGGTTACAGGACTCTTTAATGGCAGGCCAACCACTGTGTGGTGGCATAATAACTACAGAGACTATTTATTTTTAATTGATATGCCCTTTCTTAGTATGAAAAGACCAATTATTCCAAGCTCTGCATGCCTCTCATATGCACAGTATGCCATCGAAACAAAAGGAGCCCAGTGTAAAATGAGTGAGAGAAGCCGTATTTCTGGCAGAATCCCTTTTTTTTATGTCAATTTTTATAACAAAGAGCAATAATTCTGGCATTAAAACTATTCTACGTGCCAGGGTAATATCAGATTTTGATGATTTTGCTAGATTGATGGGGTATTAAAGGCAATGATATGAGATAGTGTGCCAGTAAAAAAGAGAGAGACTTCATGTTAAGTGCATATTACATTCATGGTGTGTTGCATAATTTGTTATGAGAATATTCCTCACGGATCGTGCGAGGGGAAAAAAAGGAACTGTTAAATATTCCTGAAGTTTTGCTCACAGAATAATAAGCTTCAGTATGTAATAGCAATAAATGGTAGTTCACGAATGTCCATTAGCTCCATATATCTGATTGCGAACTATTTCTGTTACGGAACTCAATCTATTTTTCTAGGTCTCGTTCATTACATACAAAAGTATGCCTTTAATCAAGGACGTTCTTTCAAGTGGTGGAAAATATTCGATATGTACACTCACCATCCACTTTATTATGAATACTTATAGACTAGCGCTTTTATGGAATCGCCCAACGAGCCAGTCAGCGGCAGTGCGATATATAAAATAAAAAGCAAATACAGCCCAAGGGATTTTCATCATTAATCATACATAAAAATAGAAAAAAATATATATTTTACATATCGAACTTCAGCTTTATTCCTGGTGCCAGATGAGCTCATTCCCATACTGTACTCGCACACTTGCAACAGTACTCACACAATGCACACAGAATGGTGTGAAAAACAAAAAACAGCGAATGAGCATTTCAGTTATTAGAACTAAAGAGAATATCCGATCTGACCTGTTCCTAATAAAGTGGCCACTGACTACATATACCAAAAAAACAACATATTATATAATATATAAGAAGAAGGAAAACAAAATCATTATTCTGTTACCAGCCTTAGAATAAAAAATGTCTGTCATCATTAACTTTCCTCTCTGTAGCAGATGCTTATTTAAGCACTTTTTATTTATATAAGGTGAAATAGAATGAAGCAGTGGGACATGAAAAAGTAATCAGTTGCTGTGACTTAACAAGAATCTGGTCCCATTAAATAAACTCTAAAGTCATCAGTGCAAAAAACAGCAGTGCACATCAGCACTTTTGTAAAGGGCTTCGTAAGAGGAAGACATGTTTTGCTTTGAACAGACAAGATAATAGCGCATTCGCTCCGACATCACCGACGTTGAGACAATTAAATCCTATCGATGGATCTAAGGATGAGAAGGGAAAGCTGAACGTGGGCCGATCCCCTGTTCTCCTACCTCCTGGAGACACAAATGTCAGTTTTGAGCAGTTTGCAGACTCCCTGCTATGCTCTTGGCCCGTGCTGAACCAAACTGGTTCCATCTTCTGGACTCTTGGCATTCTAACTGCAATGATGGCCATTGATGTGTCACATGATGGCCCAATCTTCAGAACTACTCCCATCTCCATAATCATCTTTCACACTTTTTTTTTTTTTTTTTTAATCGCAGACAAATCCATATTTCAGTTGTTATTTCGGTTTCAGCTTATCACCTCAATCAGAATTAACCTTGGGTCGCTCTTTCTCACAAACCAGGTCATGACCTCAGAGAAATCTGAGAGAGAAGGGGAATTCTACTCTGCTGTGGGATTAGTTCTTAGTCACCTCGTTTCACTGAAGTATTAAGCATTTAAAAAAAAAAAAAAAAAAAAACTGACAGTGTGTGAGAAAAAAAAAGTGCTGTTGACGCAAGACCCCTAAAAATTCTTCCATTGTAAAAGCACAGGTATTATTTTAAGAGAAAGATGTCACTTGGAAGCTGTTGGCGCAGTCAGAAGTGACAGTGCCGCTAAACTGCTTTGGCAGAAGATGACAGGAACATTCCAAAGAAATAAACACTCCTCAGTGTGCCTCTGCTACTTAAAAATATCCTGTTTTGGTTCAGTTCTAAAGCGTTCCATAATTGGGCTGCGGGATGGAAAGTGGGGCTTTTCATAAACGGGCATTCTCGCTTTCTCTCTCTCTCTCTCAATTGCATTCCTTTTCTTTAAAACCTATTACTATATTACGAAATAAATCTCTTAGCCTCTGTGGATTTACTTTGTGCATTGTGCCAGCGCTAGCTGCAGAAAACCCCCACGTGGAATAAGCTAATCCCTTCTAAAAGGGATGAGTCGGACATGACTTTGTAAAGGGTGTGTGTGTGGGGGGGGGGCAACAAGGGGGTTAAATGATGTCACCTATTCAAAGTTTCGACTCTGAACACACTTTCGCACGCTTTTCGCGGCCTCACTCGGAATGTTTGTGACATTTCCTTTGAGAGCCGACGCCAACCACAATAAGCAGTTTCCCTTATTTAAAAGTATTTATCAGATGACGGAATGGCGAGAATACTCTCCGCCAGAGTACGCATCCTTATTATCATCTCAATAAGAAGCTCACAAGAGTGACATGGAAGGATAGACAGAAGTCATGCAGAAAGAGATGGAGCATGTGATACAAATAAGGGGTAGATAGAGAATAAAGGCTCGCATTATCCTTTCTTCTTTACAGAATGATCCTTCTCTGAAGACGCCATCCGTTCGAATTTTTCAGTAACTTATTCATGAGAAGGTACGGAGAATATATGCAGTGGAAAACAGTTTACGTCAAACTTCTTGTCTAAATATTCCAGGCCTGTCAACATCTCTCCTCTTCACCTCCACTGCTGCGTTTGGTTTATTATGTGGCATTAGTTGGGAAAAGGGGCAGGAAATAAAGATATTTAGATCCGAATGCCCTTCTCTGAGATATGAAAAGTCATCTTATCACGGTGTACGGTGAAGGATGTAAGGCTGTAACGCAGCATTATGACTCTCCTGTCATACAAAATCTTCTTCATTTTTCAGAGTTGAAAAACCAGTCAACAGCCTCCCACCCATCTTTCTTTATCGTCCTCTTTCTCTATCTCCCACTCTGTCTGTCTTTTTCCTGCCCTTCGTCGATGGCTTAAATGGCCGAGCGGCTAACAAAGGAAGAAGGGCAGGGAGATGAAATATATTTTGACTGTTTTATGGAAAAACAATCTGACACAAAGTAATATTCATCTCCAATGAATCCAATATTCTTTTTGGAATGATATTAGACGGTATCTATTATATCTTCCATTGTGTTCCCATCTGCCCTTTTCAGGATCTAAATTATGTGCATTAGTACGTAAATGGGCTAATGCCTGTCTGTATTTAGCAGGCTACATGCCGTGAATATATTCTCTGCTTCAAGAAGTAATTGGTAATTACAGTGGTCATTTAGGCAATCACTGTCTCTCCCAGATTCATGTCATTCTTAAAAATAACTAGCTCTTAACCTCTGACAGAATCCTACAGAAACGGTTCATCATCGCCCCCCCACTTTGATTAATTTTGTGCACACACATATTCTCTCTCACTTACAAGTGCGCACGCGGCGCACACACACACACAAACACACTCACACACGCACACATGAACACACACGCCTACCTGTACAACATCACAATAACAGTGATGCTCTTGCATTTGTTAACTGTGGCACTTTGCTTCCCCTCGATGAGAACAAATCAGAGGAGAAAAAGCAGAGTAGCTGAAGGGCAGGTAGAGCTGCAGCTCTGAAGCCATTAGTTCCATTTACTAAACAATTAGACAACACAATATACAGGTCATTTCACCTTATTGCTGCCACCTACTCTCCTATATTCCCCCCCCCCCTCTCTCTCTCGCTATCTCTCTCACTCATTCTCTCTCTCGCTCTATGACACAAGAACAAATTCAGCACTTTAACTGTGATAATCTTTTGTCTGGGTTATCTGCTTGCTCCCTTTATTTCTCTCACACTCTCTCTCTCTCTTTCTCTCCCGCTCTCTTCTTCCTTTGTTTCTGCACTTTCACTCAGACATTAGTCATCTCTCTGTGCATAATGGAGCACCGTAAAGAGGACCTTCTACTATGTGGATATTGTCTTTGAAAAATAACAAGGTCGACAGCATTAGCTCGAAAACACTTGGCCCTTGTGCACTTAAGATCTCCATTATGTTGATCCGCGCCGCTAAAGTATCTCCTCCAGCGACTTCCCAACACCAAATGTGAAATCATTGCTAGCTTATCGCATAACTTACAGTCACCAGCGGAAGGAGCATTTTCATACCAAGTCATAATGGTAATATTCAGTATTTACCGTTTATAACAGTCAATCCGGGACTACTTCAGGGGCTCTCGAGGCAGTGCTGTTCAAGACAGAGCTAACACATCAAAAAGTTTTCACAATGTATTCATTTGTTGTTTTTTTGTTTTTTTTTTAAAGAAAGTCAATATTATAGTATGGCTGTAAAAAAATATAGACTCGTGTAGATATTAAAGCTCGGTATCGAAAAAAGAGATACTGTCAGTTTGGATATAGATGTGGAGGAATTTCCTAAATCAAATATTTGAGGAGTCCTTACACTGAAAAAAAAAAAAAAAAGGAGGGGGAAGGGGGTTAATGTGATTTATAAAAGTCTCACAGAACACTGAACCTTAAAATATGATTTTCACACCTTATAATTCCTTACTCTTATGATGATTGACTTTGCTCAAATGGAGAAATGAAATGAAGTCAAAGAATGGTCCCTGTAATATTAATGAGAGTTTGTATGGTGTAATTTAAGCTGCCTTTTATGCCTGAGTTGCAAAGTCTTGAATTACTCAGTCAAATTATACGACAGTTTATTATAGTTTATAATTATATAACAGTTATATGACTGTTTCTTCAAACTTGGAAAACGGTAATATTGCTTTCTTAATCAGATAGCATGCCACCTCATGGTAAGAAGTAAGGCTTTCATTTTGATCTCGTAAATATGACACATTTCACCTGACCTTATCTCGGTTTAAAAGTATAGCTAAAGGCCATATTATTATTTAGTTAGTTTTTTTTTTTTTTTTCTTAAAGAATATTTTCTCGAAACTAAGCCATTCGGACAGAATGCAGGCTCTTGGTGCTGTCTGGAGGTCCGGTGTGCATCCGAGCCAGGCTGTCAGCTAGCTGGTCTCCACACGTCAGGCTAAAGTGGATTAGCTGTGATGAATGTGGCAGGCAGGTGAGCGATGTGGAGCCAGTTTAGCTAAAACATTTATATGCATCAATATTCACCCTGGCCCTTTCAAACACGCAATAAGTCTCATCAGACTTATCGCCAGTAGAGATGAGCACTGACCAGGACTGTTGCTCTGTACTGCTCCTGTCTGTGCTGGCATTAGCCTGTCACTGCAACACAAGCTGCCTCCATGCAAATGCGACAATATTAGGTGCCACTAAAACTTACGATCACAGACGGACGAGGCATATGGAAGGAGGAACTGTGCAAATTATTGTCTTATAATCCTTAATGTAATGAATATAATGCAATAATTACAAATACATGTAGCAAATGTGTTTCCGTTTTTTTTTTTGTTCCCAGAAGATCTGTTGTGCTCCGATTTCTTTGATTGTATTCCCAGAAAAAAAGCAGTCCAATTGTTTGTACAATCTGTATTCCCGTATGTGCGTATGTGCATATGCGTATGTGTATGCGTGCTTTGTGTGTTCATGCATGTGCGTATGTATATTGACGCGCCCAGCCCATTACGTATAAGTGCATATTTGCGATCGTTTGGATCACAAACGCGGCCGCACTGACACCTGATTCTGGCCTAATGCGAGTTAGATTGTGAAAGCCGTGCTCGAACAGCACTCTGAGCAGCGCTTTGTAACACCTCGCTTGTTCTGGATTTTATCAAGATTTCCCGCCGAGTGGCGAAATATTGGTGTGGCAGACGTATCTGCCAATTCAAACTTCCATCAAAAGCGTATCGGCCATGCGGTCGAAAACTGCCATTCCATGCGCTTCGTCCTTTGAATTGCTAAAATCAGCTTGGCAAAAGAAGCGGCACCATAAAATTCAGCTGTGGTTTTCTTTCAGCCAAAGCGCTTTTCTTTTGTGGCGGGAAAAAAAAAAAAAGGGAGAAAAGCCTAGGTCTTAGCAGCGCAAGAGTATGAGGAAAGCATGGGTCCATCTGGCACCCGAAGAGGAGGCTTTGTCAGGATCTGTCCAAGACACACTGCTGCAGAAGGGTCCTTTTCGACAGCACCTGCAAAAATACCTCTAAGTCCAGTCAGACAGAGCACGGTTGTCCATCGCTTTTTCTCACACCAGTATTGTTCTTTTTTATATCTCCCTATGTACAGTATGTACAGTATACTATAGGTCTATACTTAACTTACCTTGAAAGTTCTCCTTTTTAAACATGCCTGCAAGAAATTGACACGAGGAAAGCATTGGGAATGAAGAGTCAAAACTATTTGAGTGAAGAAGAAGGAAACCAGACGGAGAGTCAAATAAGACAAAACTGACATAAAAAAAAAAGAAGAGGAAATAAAGAAAGGAGATGGCTCTATTATTTACAGAGGGGCAGCTCATGCTCGGCTGCTCTTCATTACAGAGAAAAAGGATGTTGAGCCTTATCACTGGTGCCCAATTTGCAGTCGATGTCGATGCGTTCCGAATTGATTCAAGTGACAAAGTCAGTAAAATAATTTCCAAGTTTTTTCAAAGGACATTTTAAAAGGTTGCTTGACTCTCGCTGAGCTGTTAGTAAGGGTTCACTGCATGAGTGTGTCTACGGAGAAAACACACACACCCTTGCACTGTCTCTCTCTCTCTTTCTCTCCCCCTTACTCTGTCCCCCTCTCGCTCTCTAGCTGACCGATAAATGAGTTTAATGTAGACTATTTTGAACATGTTTTTATGAAAATGAGAATTAGGTTATGCTTGAAGCACACTGCCGATAAATCCTTTCTAAGCTTAATTATAATGTTATAAAATTGTGCCCTGCGCGACCACATACAACTTTTAAAGTGTATTAAATATTGCAGTCATTAAAAAAAAAAAACAGCGTAATCTCCTCATATAATTACAATTCTGTGAGTAATTGTATGTGAGTGTCAGAGGTGAAGGTGAACTTAATTCCCAAATAACACAACCCTGAAGACAGACAGCATGGTACTGCAAATCTATAATAAAAGCTCTCGAAACCACTATATCTATTACAAAACATAATGGTTCTCACTTCACAAAATTCACTCATGAGCTGATTTCCTATTTTTAGCCATGCCTGCACTGAATTTATCAAATCAACTGGCACAATATACAGAGAAAGCACTCAAGATGTACAGTAAAAGATTTAACCTAACCGTCAAGGCTAAAAAACCAACGATATTATCGTAGGCATTACTACTCGAGCTGAAGGCAATGGCGTTTAAAAGCACAAACATTGATCGCCGTTCAGAAAATGTCTAGATTTTCACTCCCTGGTGCGGCTATATCTCTTTTAAAGAGTGAAAAAACAGGATGAGATAGAAGCTGGATACGACTGTAAAATGCCTGGTGGTGTGTATCAGGTGTTGCAATCAAACTTACTAACCCTCTGACCCCCCAAAGTGCCAAAGGGGTGTAGGCGAGGCAGGCGAATAAGGAGTGGATAGCAGTTGGTACAATGAGCCACTCGACACGAGCGCTGACACGGTGCTGAACAGCAGCACACAGACACTGGGGTAAGTGGTAATAGAGCTCTATTAGCAGGTCACCACAGAGCGGCAGAGAGAGGGATAATAATATAAGAGCCGGAGGCCACTCATACATCCACCTCACTCACTAGGTGGATGTCTCTTATCTCTCTTTTAGTGTCATCACTTAAATACACACACCACTTACTCACATGTACATCTCTGTTAAACCGCTCTGTTGCCTTTTCCTCCACCTTTTTTTTTTCCCCTAACGCAAACAGATAGCGCGGCAACTCGTTTCGCGCGATATATTTCTGTCTCCCTCTTCGATTGCCGAGCGAAGCAAGTCATCCTTCTCGGTACGTTCGAGGAGAGTTATAAAGCAGTCCATAATGGCCACGAGTCAAACGAGGATGGCTTCATTTCTCCCCAAATCTCACGCATGCTTCATTCTCAGAGTGAAGAGAGATGGTGGAAATGCTAAGGTTCTGACAAGTCTACACCATTAGAGCCCACGCTAAACTTCTCTGAAGCTTCTTAGAGGCTCGGCACACCATTCGCAATCCATCACCCCCAGCAACGCTGCTCCTTATCCATCTAACCAACAGGCAACAGTGGCTCACCACAAGAGTGAAAATAACAGGAGCGAGCTAAACGCTTCCTTATCAAATCCCAGACCGTGCGTCTTCTTTTTTTTTCTGGCTAAAGAGCAAGGATAACCAGCTGTACTCCATGTGACAGCGAGGTCTGGGCAGTGCTCATGTATCACTGATGCTCTACTTGATGCCTGACCGAGAGAACACACCGAGCCAACATCCAACTGGAGATCCTCAGAGGACACCCATACATCCCCTGCATGTGGGCCGCGATAAAGCACGTGCCAGGCCTCAAAAGTTGCAGGCCAAAGTTTTCACCCGAAGAAGAGTGAAAGGGAAATGAGAAAGTTTAAGCCTGTTTAGCTGCCTTCCCCTAAAGACAAGCAGGCACACCATCTGTGAAGACTGTTTCTACAGCTATTGCCTCAACTCTAAGAACAACTGGTAGAAAGAACGATGGATAAATGACTAGAAGAGATGTGATGATGATGATGATAAGAAAAGAATGAAAGACTCGCAAATGAATTGGTACTAGGTAGAAACATGCTCCTGAAATTGTATAACACCTCCTCTTTTTGTGTGAATCTCAGCACCCTGTGACCTCTTGGCAGTGAAACTGAAGATGATGACCTCCCCTTCTGTTCGCTTTTGGCGGGATGATGAAGCAGAATGGAGTCTCTCTCTCTCTCTCTCTGTCTCTCTCTCTCTCTCTCGGTGTATAAAAGGAAGCACTCGAAACACAGACATGCTGTCTGACACTGACGTGTGCCTCGAAGGGTGGCTTCCCCTTTTTACCAAAAAAGATCCCTAGTTTTTCATGTTGAGATGCTCTTTTTTCGCTTTATTCCTCTTTCCTGGGAAAATCTGCCAGAGCTTATACATCCAAGCCAACGCATGAACTTTCAATCAGGGATTAGCCGGATTTTCCAATGTGGATCTTCTTTTGTGAATTTGGCCAGCGTCGCCTATGTCGCTGGCAAAGGGAACATAAATAGAATATGATCCCTGGGCCAATGTGGATTGCCTCATTTATTTCAAAGAAAGACTTCAAAAAAGAAAAAAAGAAAAAAAACAAGGCCACTTAGCCCAGGCCACGAGCATGATGGAGCAACGGTCTGGAGCGGCGTCCGCATGACAGACCACCAAAAAAGTCCTCGTCCAAGTAGGCAGCATATTGCCGCTATGCACTTTGGTGTGTCTAGCCAGAAGAAATGAGGAAAAGCAACATGCTGGAGGAAGAAGAGCATTAAGAATGACCAAGACTAGATTTAAATATCTACAAAATATAGTTCCTGCCAAACACCCCCTCATATTTTCATATGCTAGGCCCATCGTTTGTTACTGCGATCCTGAAGAAGTCCACTTACAAAGATCTAGATGCTAATCCTAGCTTACCGAACTGTCTTGTCAGATAAGGGCACAGGCCACAGATATGTGTTAATTCTGCACACTGGCACAGTTCTCAAAATGGCTGCTCTCCAAGGTACAACTTACCGAATGGGACCAAATTGGTTGCAGTGTGTTTAAAGTGTTAGCTGTGGAATTGTGGCTTCTGAAGATCCACAGCAAAAAAAAAAAGAAAGACTACTTAACGCTCATACAAACTTAAGGTTTATCTTCCCAAGAACCAACAGAAGAACAATGTGCGAGTGTATGCCACCTATTTGAGCTTTGTATTTGTTCTTTAAATGTCAGCGCTGAAATCAGCCACAATGAGGAGACTGCGGATGTTAAGCACTGAGTGAATGAGGCTTGAGGCTGCTACCAGAACCTCCACTGCCGCTGAACTACATTAAATATGAGGACAAGGAGTTTATTTTAGAAGTAAAATCAGCCGACAGGTGTAAGATTTTTTTTTTTTATTCCTATACGACCTGCATTTTTTGTAACTATTTTTATATATTGCACTCGTATTTCTGTAATGAAATGTTGCTTCACTTCTCCTACACATGCGAAGTGAAGGATATAGTTAGATTCCAGTTCTCATAATGTAAACAAAGCCTCCTAAGAGGATGTCTGAACCACTTACAGGTGAACATAAACAGAATAGTCGTCCCGATCGCACTCCTGATTTAAAACCATGCAGGCCCTTTGAGAGAGAGGAACATTATGCAGAGTCTTTTAACATCATTGGAGCGGTGTGGCTTGCGAAAAAAAATAAAGAAAAACAAAAAAGGGTTAAGTCTTTCTAAATCACTTCAGGGCAAGGTGGCGACAGCATCCCAGTTTACTTCCTCACCTATTCATGTCCTTCTTTGTTCCTTAAGTTCTTTTTCTACACTCCAATCCGTGTCTAACAAACTCTTTTCTTTGTTTTTGTCTTTGCTGTGCCTCTTAAGTTGCTTGTTTTTCCACTGCTCCGAGCACTTGTGCTGCCTACTTGTTTGGGCGATTAGTGCGTGGCTGCTGCTGTGTGTGCTGAGCTGCCTGTGTGTATGTTTGTGTGTGTGTGTGTGTGTGCACGCTTTTCCCAGGTTCCCGAGAGGCCTGGGGTGATATGTTCAGCGTAAAAATGGTTCTCCTTTCTGCCCACCTATCTCTCCCAAGACGATGCCACAGCTTCCCTGTGGAAAATCCCCATCCCCGAGCACTGGGCTAGTACAGGAGGGGATTAGGTGTTCCGCCTGAAAAGCACACTAAATTAAGTCCTCACTATTTGTTTTTATACTTGGTATATAAATTGAAATGGTTGAAATTGATCTTATTGTTTTGTTCGTATTGTTCCGTGTTTTATTATTATTGTTTTATTATTTCGTTCCTCTCTGTTCCCGCAAATCAGATTGTTCTCTGCGCAAGGGAGTGTGACGCTTTCAGTGCAAGGAGGACGGCGATGAGATAAAAATGGCTTGAGAGACAAATACTGTATACAGACGACTTTGGATCGGTTTATAGGAATCACGTACACCAAGGAGCCTTATTTTGACAATAGCAGATTTATTATATTCAGTTTGTCTCAGTTTTATTCGTATGTATAGGAAATTGTCATGGAGGACACATTAATGAAAAAAAAAAGGTTTTAAACAAAAGTTATTCTGTATGCAGGACCATATGAAAGGGTTTAGAGGAGCAAAAGCGAAAATATTATAATGTGAAGGAATTCAGGGTCAGCACATCTGGTAGCATTACAGAGTCCTAGAGGACAAATGCCAATCATGCGGCAGCAAAGTAAAGCATAGTATTATTTAGATGCTTGGCCACTATAACAACAATTTCCTGTTTTTGAGCTAAGGGGAATGGAACCTGATGTTCCAGCCAGTTTTTTGCCTCCAAGGTACAGTATGTGCGTTTTGAGATGCTTTTCTGCACACCATGGTTGTAAAGAGTGGTTATTTTAGTTACTGTTATTCGAGTAAGCTGACCTGGATGTCAGACCTGATTTTTTGTTGTTGTTGTTGTTGTTGTTTTGGTTTGTTTTATCTCCATTCTGTATAAACTCTGGAGACATAAGAAATCCCAGAAGATCCTCAAACCAACATGTTTTGAATCAGCGAACATGCCACAGTCCCTGAGATCATGCTTTTTTCTCCAATTCTGATTGTTGATGTAAACCATAACTGAAGCTTCTGATTCGTATGCGCACAAATTTATGCCTTTCCATCCTGCCACAGGATCCTCCGATAAGATAACTGCATGAATGAACGAGTGTACAGGTGCTCATATTTCAATGTAGTCTACTTCGGATATTGCAAAGATACCAAAGGAAATGTCAAAGTGCAAAGAAACTTCATGTAAACACGCAACGTTAAGAGCCGGTGACGGACAGGCATCAGAGCGGTCCTATTAAAGCTTAACATGGAGGGTCACGGGGCCAACACATCTTGCATGCTTTGGGTAAGTATATAGGATTTGTGGGTCTACAGTGGCTTGAACCGTATCTCGACTAGAAGCGCATGTTAAATTGTACTTGAAAAAGGTTCACATCAGATGTATCAGACCAATAAGAGAAGTCAGTGATTGTGCATTCAAAATCAACTCGTCTCATTTAGGGTGAGCCAGAAAGCACCAAAATCAGGTCAGATCATCTAATCAACATTCTTTTTAAAGAGTCACACTTTGATTCGCTCTTTGTGAATGCGCCTGCTTAAAGTCACATCCATATTCCGTCCCCATTCCTTCCCCTCCCCATCAGCATACGTCAGGAAACTAATAAAATAAATCAATAATGATTCTCATATGAATAAATGACTGCATGCTGAATGTATTCGACCCTCGGCCCTCACTTTGATTTGAGAGCTGAATTACATGCACGGTAAATTATGCCAGAGATGCAACTTGGTTGCACACGAAACCAGCATCCCTCAGCGACACAGCACAGCAGTATAAGAAAAGCTGAAACTGTTGTTCAAATGCAGTATTCTATACTCCATCCAGTTTTTTAAAACTGCATATATCGCACTGTTAAATACGAAACAACCCGCAAAGCAAATATCTGGAGCGCCATTTTCCCCCGCTGTAATTCATAATTGATATTTTGCATAGGTGAACATTAAAAGTCGCCTGCCTAGATCGAGCACCATTGTGCCGACAGACATCTTTGTATTCTTTAAGATAAATAAAGGGACGCCTCATTGACTTGTCTAAAGATTTTTTTTTTTCCTCTCCCCTCGCTCCTTCTCTTGCACTGAAGGAGAAATTCACTATTAACTCTCTGTAGCCTAAGCGGGATTGCACAGGAAGCCTCACTGCAAGGTGAGAATTATTTATACTGGGAGAAAAACTTACATTTTTATAGCTAAGCCGCTCTGTCACTGTGAAACATTACCGCGCGACATTGTACGAAACAAGCGATCAAAAACGAGCCGTGTGATATTTCAGACGGGATGTCAGCATTGGAGATACCACAGATTCTAAATGTCTTTGCCCCATATAGTGCTCTTTTTATACACAGCCGTGCTAGCAGGCTCCCCAAAATGAAGGATTCCTTAATGTATTCTAGTATATTACTCTAAATGGTTTCATCAGTCTTTGAAAAGTGAGAATATGTGCCATTTTATCATCTCTCCATAATGGAGGCTGGGTCTTTGCCAAAGGCCTCCAAAGCCATACAGGGGAAGGGGTGGGTGGGTGGGCGGGCGCGTGGTGGTGGTGGTGGGGGTTTGTTGGAGGGAGTCAATCAGTGCCAATGAAGGAGAGAGAGAGAGAGAGAGAGAGAGAGAGCAACCTTTTCCCCCCAACCAGCCTGCCATTTTCCCCAAGTTATTTGTTCGAATGCACTGCATCACTCTTTAAAACTCCTCATTAATCAATCCGGTCTTCTTATTATTTCTGTAAATGCAGCTGAGATTGCTAAATAAAAAGAGATTTCTCGTTCACGGGAAGGGGGGGGGGGGGGAGAAAAGAACACTGAAATGAAACTGCATTCATTGGACCTTAAAATGTTTTGATGGCTTTTCAGAGGCACATTATATTTACATAGGAATGTGTCATTAACGTCAACGGCGAACCAGAAACTATTAAATTAATACAATGCTAAACTGAACAACCTTGAGAATTTGATTAGAGCCATTGTGAGTTTTAAAAATGCTCCATTCTTGGGTTAAAACAAAAGACTGATGCTTTCAGCTATGCTAATAATTCAGCTGTCAACTTTCATTGATGTATCTGACTGCTGCAGCTAGCATTTACATACTTTATATATAGCAAGAAGGGGTTGTGGGGGGGGGGGTCGGATCTATGCACGGAATCATAATAGAGCTCCGAAACAAACACGCAACTGTTTGTGTTTCATTTCAAATTAGCCGCTGTAATTTTCAAGAAGACTGCAGGCATTGTTTGCTTGGCAAAGTCATGTGTTTTGGAGCATTTTTAATTCTCCTATTATTGCGCTTGCCGGAGACGCAGCGTCTCTCCTTCACTGTTTTCAGCCGTGCCGAGTGCTCTTAAACGCTAGCGAATAATCTTAGCTCTGAGCTCATCTCTGCCGGAATATCAAACTCTCAATGATCTGCTTAGACTGTTTATTAAGCGAAACCGTGCTTTGTACCTGCGTGTTATTTATGAACACGGTGTTATGGATTCAAGATTCTTTTCGATTTGCTCTAAAGATGCATAAATCATGATGTGCATGCATGCCAGATCTTTATTACTGGGTCAACGTTATTAATGTAAAAGTCTTATGAATTTAATTCGGTGATTTAGTGTTCGTACTCTCGGCAGCATTGTGTTTAAAAAAAAAAAAAAAAACCCTCGCTTTCGATTCAGCTGTTTCGTTGTACTGTATATGTTATGCAACGCTGGAAAGATGAGCTTTCATGTTAGCTTAGGCAAACACAGATGCTGCGAAAACATGTCACGTGCGACAAATAAGTAGATAATAGGATTTGCTTTACGGAATTAATAAAGTTAAAATTGTTTAAAAAAAAAGTATAAGCGCTGTAATTCATGTCATCTTTAGCATTTTAATATGTTATCCCAAGATTCTCTTATAAATTGTGAAATTCGATAAAAAAAAAGGGGAGGGAGGAAGAAAAGGAAAAAAAAAACGTCCTGATGAAATAAGAATCTATTTGTGTCATTATCTGTTTGAACATATATTACATCTTTTGTGAGATTTATCATACCCTGGAGATATTTTACACAGCAATCTAATTAAAGTCACCATTTTGCCTGGTATCCTGTTTAAAATCTATATATTCTATATAATTATAAAGCAATGCATTATTTAATAGAAACCCCAAAGTCCCATATGTGTGGCTATATTTTTAATCAAAAAAGAAGAAGACTACACGTGAAATGCTTCGGTCGAGCCTTAATTGCAGAAAGATGTAAAATCTCCGAGGTTGTGTATTTAAGATCGGATTAGTACGAAAGCACGCATGAAATCTAGTTTATACGTGTGTTAACCGTGTTACAGAGTGACTGCGATCACGCCCACTAAGACGATCACTTACCGGCAAACTGAAGGATAAATGTGTGTATACAGTATGACTGGGCGAGTGAGTGTGTGAGCATGTCTTTATGCATTAGAGTGCAAAGCAGGACAAATAGAGATGAGGAGCTGCTAGTCTAAACACGCAGGCCCTGCGAAAAGGTTCCGGATCATCATTTCGAGCACAAAATAACACGCCGTCATATTGTTGTCTGCCGCATTGTTGCTAAAATAGCCCATTAAAATGCAAGCATGTACCGTATATTAAAAAGCAGCGCCGCTTTATGATGGATAGTCATCAGTTCATGAATAAGTGTGCATACTGATTGGCGAAAGGTGAAAAGCGGTTTGACACAATTATTTTCCGAATGAGGCCTAGCTCTCCCGTCTGATTTAAAAGTCATTTTAAATGCCCATGACTTACATTTCCCTAAAGAAGAGCCCAAAGTCTCTCGTGGAAGTAATAATTATTAAAAAGGAAAACGTGAAAATGCTACGTAGTGTATATCGCACAGCCAGCAGACAGCGTGTAAGGAACCGGCGTCTGTAACCGATAGGCATCGCCAGGCAGGAAGGTGAGAGAAGTGAACCGAAATGCTGGTCAAAAGGCCTGCTGAGGTTTTTTCCCTCCTCTCACCTTTTTTTTTTTCTTTCACATCCACATCCACATCCGCTCCTCTCTTATTTTTTTCCCTTGGAGAATTTAATATGTGTCTCCAGATGCAGATATGAATAAAGGAATTGGATTAGCCTGACGCCGCTCTTTGTTGTCTTCACCTAAAAAGGAAGGAAAAAAAAAAAAAGATAAATAACACACGCGAAGCCGGACAACACCTGGTTGATACGCGCGTTTGAGAGTATCGATCCGGCGAGTTATTGCAATACCTGAGCAAAATATATATTGAACATTAACTGTATGTAGACAGTCATCCCTCGGGGAGAAGCCGCGCGGGCGTTAACTGCTGTCTGAAACTCGGGTTCACGGGGGGTCTCTTTCTAATATTCCCATCCACCATGGTTACGTACATAATATCATCTGGGTTAATGTAGCAGAGAAGAAAGTGACAAAGGCATTTAGCAATAAAACATAATACGAAAGTCTATATTTACTGCACTACAGAAGAGGACAGCATCAGCGTGTACGTACAGATGCTCGGGACGTGTCCTCAATTCGTAAGCTAATTCTCTTTTGCATGTGTTGTGTGCTAGGAATAAAGCACCACTTATTAGGAGCTCTTTTGTATGTGTTTGTGTGTATGTGTGTGTGTGTGTGTGTGTGTGTATGTGTGTGTGTGTGATTCTTATTATCATCTCACACCTTTCACCACGCTCTTGTGCTCTCAGATACAGGGATGGACATCCACTATTGCCTGTATCTGTCAATCAGATGATCAAAAAAAGAAAACATGCAAACACACACACACACACACACACACACACACACACACACAGCTGGGCACTTTTCTTGACATGGCCCGAGCTTTTCTTGTGTTATTATTCAAAGGCGGAAGCCTGTGGTAGGACACAGCGCCCTCCTGCCCTCTTCCATGTACTTAAAAGCACAGACTCTTGTCTTCTTGGGGGTAAATTTGTTCCAAGGATAGCGTGCGTCGCTAACAGGAAGTGCATTTTGTGTTTTTAATGTGGTTTCCACTGGCATCAATCATTCCGTACAATTAGGCCAATTTCTGCACAATTTTCTGCCTTCTGAGGTGCATGGCCATGCTGACTACACAGACGGCTGTCCTGGACCCACACACACACACAACTCTCTCTCTCTCTCTCTCTCTCTCTCACACTCACACTCAAAAACACTCACACACACACACACACACGAGGGAAAGATGAGGCAGGTGTCTCGGAGTCATAAGTGAACATGAGGCGGTGCTTTTGTTTCATCCTTCATCATCATGTCGTTTTAAGCCCGGGGCACACCTACGTTCCTCTTCCACCTACTCTTTAGACCTCAAGTGGCATTTGTTTTCCATGGCAACCAGATTAAATTAGCTGAGTGATTATAGCTTATTAACACCAAACGCTGTTAGTGCATTCTTACCATTTTGTATGTAAACACTTTCCCCTTGTAGCGCTCTTTACTGGAAATTGCTTTGTACGGGGCGCAGGGCCCGGAGCTCGGTTATAATAAAAATATAATTGTGAATTTGACAATAGCCACTCTGAGACCGCTTCCCTCCCGCTACTCTTCTGCTCCCCGTTTTTTGTGAAACTCCATGGCTGCGAGTCACCAGGTACAACCAACCGTAGTAATGAACAATGGAAATGCACGAACCCCTCCTTTTCCCGTTCTCCCTCTTTCTCTCTCTCTCTAATTCTAACTAATAAACCCACTAGAATTAACATTCACAATTGGCATAATGAGGTGTGGGGGTTTGGACTCTGGTACTTCATATTGACTGCTCTTGCCCTTAGCCCCACTTTGCATTTAATACAGTACTCCAGGCCAAAGTGATTGTTCACATTATTTGCACGTTGCACCGAGCTACATGTAATTAGTATTAAAATGAAGCATTTCACTGATGCTTAGTGGTTTATTATTATAAGCGTTGCTTACAGATTACAGGATTTGGTGCAAGCGCTCACATGTGCATGCTTAAATACACTCACGCGCGGTCTCAGCCGCGCTCCTTCCCCTCCGCTCTCTAACTCGTTCGTGAGATGTGTGTAGCGATTCAGACATTTTGAGATTACCTCAATTATCCGTCTTCGAGCCGGGCTTTCTCGCGTGCCACTTCAACTTGATGTCACCGGCCATGATAGAGGGACGGAAAGGGGAGGAATTGCGAAGGAAGAGAGCAGAGGAGTGTCAGCTTCAGGCCAGGAGCAAGCAAGCAGGTGCGCCGAGGGAAGATTACTGCAATAAACATGGCCCCGTCCTCATAATTTATCATTAATCTGCCTGCCCGCACTCCCGGGTTTCGGCTTTATCCCGCATGCTGATATCCATGTCGTATTTCTTATCGGAGATTTGTTTATGCTTTTATCCTTGTCCTCAGTGTGTGCACTTACAGCGATGGCAAATGAGAGACGGCGTGGCAAAGTGGGAGAGAGAAAAAGAGACAGAGATAAAGGAAGAAGTCTGTAAACACATCAGAAAGCTCATACATGATTATGGGCTTTATCTCCAAACTGGTATAATAATCAGTTCAATTCCTATCGACACTCAGTAGCCTACACAGTAATGTGTGACTTGCTCTCATTTGCAATGCTGTAAAACTTAATATCTGAGGTTGTGCAGAAGGTCTGTACAAACATACGCATCTTTAAGCCGCAAAGTCTTTAATACGCATGACATATTAGATAATGAGCACACCGTGATGAGTAACTTCATGTTAAGCACGTTAGTCCGGTCAGATAATCTTCTACACATGTGATTCTAAACATGTTCAAAGAACCAGGAAGGCACAAGAAGAGGATCTCTGCAAGAATCCCTCCTACTGTCATCCCAAATAATAGTGATATAAAAAAAAGAATAATCAAAAAATATTCAAAATAGATTTTTTTAAATTATGAGGTGAATAAGTTTCATTAAAATTACAACAACAAAATAATAATAATAATAATAATAATAAATCATAATTTTTGTTCTATTACTACATAAGTTCCATTTTTATTGAATCTATAAAAAAATTTATTTACAGCATAAATATGTTTACTAAGCTTATATTTGTTTTTTGTCATTGCTTAATAAGAAGAATGAGATAAAATTCCACTATGTATCCGAGATATCGTCGATAGGATCACAATTTGCAGGGCATTCGTCAGAAATAAGACACATATGACACAAAAGATTGTTGCATTTGTCCAACATATTCTCAGATATTTATGTAACATTAATTTCACTTCAGCTGGAAGAAATAGATCTACAGTGAATACTGAGAACCTTTTAATTTACTTACAGTACTTAAGTCGTCAACTTTTTCAATGTTAAGTTTTACGTTCAAAGATGTTCACTAAACTGAATTGCCGTTACAGAGGTGTGCTTTCTTCATACATTAAAAAAAAAATTATATTGTATCTCATTACTTTAAAACCAAAAAAAAAAAAAAAAATCTAATAATCTTGGAATGCTTATGCTTAGAAATTTCAAGTCATCCTTGTGCACGCAGAAATGCAATATATGGCTATATATATACTGTATGAATTTCAAATATAAGTAATATATTAACATTTATGAATTTGACCATAAAGAATATACACCAGCAAACTGGAGACAGGATCATGGGCACCCCCCGCCTCATGCCCACAGGGATCAAAATCCAGCCCATCCAGTCTGCTCCAGAGAAAAGCCAGTGTACCACAAATCCCCCCCAAAAAAGTCAACGCACCACAGCGGAGGCGAAGAGCCCAAGGCTGCTGACCCGATGTCCAAACTCCCCAGATCCCAATCTAATTGAGCACCCATGGAACAATCAAGTCTAATTCACAGAGACCCCACCCTGTAACCCTTAGCACCCAAGAAATCCACTGCCAACAGCACAGCACACCCCCAGAGGCTGTATGGAGACATGCCGTGAGAAGCAAGTGGTACCCTGCTGGCAGAAGGGAAACCCAACACCTAGGCGGTTTTAATGTTAATGGTTTTTAACATATATGACCATTTATGTAAAATATATTAAAACCATTCTCTGTAATATGGAGATGACCACATATTCCATTTATGTATGGGTGAAGAAGTGGTGCAAATATCAAATATGGGCAAACATTCTGTACTGTGAAAAAGTATTTGCCTATTTCCATTCCTGATTTTTCCTGATTCTTTCACATTTGTCACGCTTACAGTATATGATTCAGATCCTCAAACAAATTTTAATAATACACAAAGACAACCCGAGTAATTACAAAATGCCATTTTTAAATGATGGTTTCATTTATTAAGGGGGGAAAAAACTGTTTAAACCTGCCTGGGCATGTGTGAAAAAGTAATTGCACCCTAAACCTAATAACTTGTTGTGCCACCCTTGGTGGCAACAACTGCAATCAAGTGTCTGCGATAACTGGCAATGAGTCTACTGTAAATTTATTTCTATTTATGTATTATTGTTTGTTAATTTATTTGTAATATTATATCTAGCTAGTGATAGGAAACCAATTTATGTCTCTAAAAAAATTTTGCCAAGGCAGATGAGATAACCCTTTTGTTTAAAAAAAAAATAATAATCATAAGACGACTTCGAAACATCAACTGCAGCACAGAGATTGTGGAAGTTCCAGCTGATGTTTACAAAAACAGCACAGCCGTGTTCAAATCAGTACACGCACTGGTCTACTTCTGCTAATTGAAAAGAAATATCACTTTTTGAAAGAGCATTTTTAATGCATTTATGTATTTTAGAAATAAATAAAACGGATATGACTTTCTTTTTCTTTTCAAATTAGAATTGGTAATTCACCGTCCTTGTTTATTTGCTGCAATTTACAAATGAAAAAATATGTGCGCGAGTTATTGATTCATGACCATAATTGTTTAATTATTAATCAGTTTAGTGTTATATTAGCATTTGTAATATTGTAGACGAGCAGACGAGAGGTTGAGAGGCAGTAATGCAGGTTGTTGTTAGCTGCTCTGAGATCAGACATCACTGCTGAACCTGTGCATTTCATCCTCGTATGCTCTCACACATACAGTACCTGCACACACACACACACACACACACACACACACACACACACACACACACACACACGTGTCTAACCTTTCTCTGCACAGTAATGTATTACCACTTTCACACCATTCAGTATGGACAGTAAGGGGAAGCCCTGTGATAGTCTGATTAAATCTGATTGTCTGATAAAATTCACACACTGTTGGATCAGGGTTTAGACTTTAACCATCCAGCACCAGTCAAATGTTTGGACACGCCTTCTAATTCAAGGGTCTTTCCTGATTTTTTTATTTCTACATTGTAAAACAATACTGAAGCCATCTAAAATACGCAATAATCTCCTTTGAACAGTTGATATTAAGATATACAGGCACTGAGTTACTGATCGGAAGGTTGGCGGTTCAAGACCCAGCTCCCCCAGGTTGTCCCTAACCCTATAACCTGCATCATGGCTGACCCTGTGCTCTGACCCCACCAATGCTTGGTTATGTGAAGAGAGAATTTCACTGTGTAGTTGTGACAAGTAAAAGCTTAACTTAAAAACAAACTTCACTTAAAAGCTCTAATCCGAGGTGCCCATTGTTAACTGGTGATTTTTAAAACTAGTAACTCTAAATGAACTTCTCTGGAGCAGAGTTAAGTTTTGGTCTTGCTTTCCTGGGAAGGTCTTCATCAGAGCCAGTTTCATTATGGTGCTTGATGGATTTCGCAAATGCACTTGACACAATACTGTTCTTGCACCGAACTGTTCTAGAACAGCTGACCTTCATGTCTTAAAATAATGGTTGTTGCACCAAATTACATAATTCCATATGTGGTCTCTTTAGTAATTTTGAAATCTCTAGTATTGTTCTTGAACGTAGAAAATAAATCACAAAGCTGCTTTTAAGATCTCTATCTCACTTTCTGTTTTGTTCTTTGTTTTTGTTGCATTAAGGGCTGTGTGAGAATAAAACCATTAACATTTCACAGCAAATTTTTTAAACATTATATATATATATATATATATATATATATATATATATATATATATATATATATATTTTGGGGTTCAAAAGTTTGGGGTCACTTGCAAATTTCTTTGTTTTTGTTTAGTGATTTATTTTCTACATTCTACAACAATACTGGGGATTTCAAAACTATAAAATAACACATATGGAATTAGGTAATTACGTAATTAACACCAAAAACACCAGTTAGTTGTTATTTTAAGACACAGAGGTCGGCCTTTCTGTAATAGTTCTTGCAAGAACAGTATTGTCAAGTGCATTTGCAAAATCCGTCAAGCACCATAATGAAACTGGCTCTCATGAAGGCCGTCCCAGGAGGGCAGACTTCTACCTCTGCTGCAGACGAGAAGTTCATTTAGAGTTATCAGCCTGAAAAATGACCAATTAACAGCACCTCAGATTAGAGGCGTTATGAAGTGTTTACAGAGCAGAAGTAGCAGAAACATCTCAATATCAACTGTTCAAAGGAGATTCATGCATTTTTTGGACGCCTTCAGCATTCCTTTACAATGTAGAAAGAAATAAAAATCAGGAACCATCATGGAGTTAGAAAGTGAATGGTACTTTTGAATGGTAGTGTATATACTGTATAGGTGCATATACAAAACACACTAAACACCATGATGAAACTCATGGAGTTCAGTTAGAAACAATGTGTCAATCTTAAAATTTAACTAAGCATCTATCTATCTATTGCATTAATATCTGACTGACTAAGCTCCTCATAATTGTACAATGTAGTACTTTTTTTTCTAGAAAAGAAAATTACAAGAAATGTGTATCTAAGTAATACTGTATGTTCAATAATAATATATTCTTTTCTTTTGATTTAAAAATATTAAAAAGTCCGACAGTGTGCAAGGCCACGTCTTTAATACTACTGATCATCAAATCAAATACAAAAGAAAAAAAATCTTTCGATGTGTTTCCTTGTCTTCTCCCCATCAGCGTTTCGCCGAAGATATATTTAGATCCTGACCTAGTGAACTTCTGTCAGTCGCTCTGGATACAAGAGTCTGCTAAATGCTCTAAATGTTAATGTACGTTTTTCAAGGATACCTGACTTTTTGTTCTACTGCCAAAAAAAAAAAACAGTGTACTTCTTGTTTGGATGATGGACACCCTGCAACGTCAAATCACAGATATTTTCCTCCATCAATCACATGAGAGAAAGTCGATAGCTTTCTTGTGCAACTTTGCAGTTGCTGTGCTCCCGATAGCAGACTGACATGGCCTTCATGATAGGTTTTAAGCCACCATGTCCTGATATAAGAGGACACCTACTGGCCCGAGCACAAAACCCCTCTTACAACCGAACCCCGCAATTTTCCCCTCGCTTTCTTCCATCTAGCCGTACACCTACTATATCTGTGCACCGTTTTGTCTCTAATCACACCCACATCATTCATCTACTTGCTCTCTCTCTCTCTCGCTCTTTCTCGCTCTTTCTTTCTCTGACAGCGGGCAAAAATAAGGAGCCCAGCTAAGTTTCCCTGTCCCACTTTTCCCCTTGCTCAACTCTCTCTCTCACTTTCCTGCCTTTCCTTCAATCTGTGTGAAGGACAGGATTGATTAGCATGCTGCATATTCATTTGCATACTTTTGCACACAGATCACTGTGAATGAAAGGCACTGGGTTTATTCCCCCACCTATTTCATACCTTCCAAAAGTGGTGGAGGGGGTGGAGGGAGGAGGATAAGAGGAGATGGCAGTGTGATGGTGATGCCAATGGTGGAGGGGGGTGCTGGAACGAGAGAGAGAGAGAGAGAGAGAGAGAGAGAAGAAGAAGAGAGGCGGAGGGGGGGGGGTTCATCTTTTCAAGGAACACCCCCAGAATTAATGTTCCACACCTGTGCACAGTGCTGCAGTCTTTATCAAGCATCACAGGTGCGCCACATTAATTGTGGAAGAGACCATTTTAGTTGCCACAGGGGTGTCCCACTTGGCAGTTGTGAAGTCTAACACACTTAAAGTGGTTTAGCAAAAGTGTTCGACATTTTCTTTTTTTTTTTTTTTTTCTCCACCAAACGATCATATTTCTTTTGTCTTTTCTCCGAGGATCTGCACACAGCACACAATGCATAATATATAAATAGCCTCCGTGTTTCAAAGTAGTGATTAGAGTAGTGCTTGTTTGGCACATTTTGTGTGTATGTGTGTGTGAGAGAGAGAAAGTGTGTTGTCATTAGGTTTAAGTAGCTACATGTTGTGTGAGAGTTGGTGTGTGTGTGTATACATGTCTAGTCATCATTAGATTTAAGTAACTCCAGAGTGTGTATATCCGAGGAGATTTCCCAACATCTTGTTGAGTGTGTGTGTGTGTGTGTGCTAAAGGAAACAGAGTGGACAGGACTGCACACCTGCAGGCCAAAAGTCCAAACGCAGTAGACAGCCTCCCTCTGTGAGACCCCACCGGACATGTAGCTCTCCACCGGACACCTAGCACCCGCTATACTGTACATGTCTCTGAGTTACAGCATACTGCTTATCACATATGTGGCTCTCTGGAAAAAAAAAAAAACAATGCTCAAAGAAATCAAAGAAGCTTACGGTCACTGAGCACACCGAGTCACAATTACCTAAAGATTCACAAGACTTTTTTCCCTCATCAGATATCCAATAATGTGCGAGAAAAGGTCAGCGGAGCATCCCTGCTCATTCGCTCGTGCTTTATTCCCACTCCTCATGCATGATTACTTCGCTAACGGTTAAAGGTAAGGAATGTAAAAAACAACGGCTCGACATGGCTACGATATAAAGGGAGCCTAGATTTATTTTGATACTGCCAGTCAAAACAGGGGGGGAAAAAATAACGCCGCGGGATACGGGTTGAAATAAACACCGCCGCGCATCTGAACAAGGCGATTATTCCTCGGCCCTCCTCCATCAACGGCCATTTTGAACTCTGCAATTGACCTTCTGTGGCATCATTTACAATGACTCATATCATAGCTGTGAAGTGTTAAAGCTACAGCATCCACACACACACACATACACACACACACAGGATAATAGCTTTAACTACACTAAATTGTCCCCTTGATTTGTATGACTATGGCGACCCACAGTCTCCTCAACTCACCCTTTGACAAAGGAGGTCATTGCTGAGCAGGAAGAAAATGAGGCCCACTAGATATTGTTTGATTGGATTTGCCTTTGCAAGGTTTTGGAATCATTGCAGAAATTCATTTGAAGTGTGGCAGAAAATGAAACTCGCCCATTTAATTATTTTCTTTGCCCTTTTTTCTGCTAGTGGCTTTCAAATCAGTCAAAATATTAAACCCCCCTCCTTTATCCTCCTCATACACCCACACACACACACACACACACACAAGCTATCCTTAAAACACATCTTTTTAATAGGCCAATATACCCCCTGTCGTCAAAGAGGAATAAAACGTTTATTAATCACCCTCTTTCTCTTCAAACTTTTTTCCTTTCTCTAAAGCTCCATCTAGTCTCTACCCATTCTGTTTCCTACATTCCCATCTCTCTCTCTCCCTCTCTCTCACTCTCTATGTTTCTTTCTCCTTCTCTTACTATGAAAAGGGACGTGTCGTTTTGGTGCTAAACCAAAAGCACCATTTATAACCTTTCAAAAAAATGAGAAGGGAAAGCATTAAAGTTAATCAGACCAACCACATTGTGGTTAAGACACGTTGACTGGATTACGGATTACCATTAGCTGGGTGAAAACCGATTCTTTCATTTAAATTCCAGTTTTCTCTGCATGCTTAAATAAAAAAATTGTTGGATAAAAAACTTCTTGGAAGTAGTTCTTTATTCTTCGTGCAAATACTTCTTTCCTCTTTAATTTAGGATAGAGAATGCACACAGAAGGAACACGGAATGAACACGAGGTTATGAGACAAAGGAACCAGTATAAGGACATCCTAGTATTAAGACTTAGCCATTATACTTTCCTTAGTTTGGAAAAATCACAGACATGTTAACTACCAGGATCAGACTTACATTTTTAGCTTTATGCACATACCAATTGCCAACTGCTATTTCCATGCAGTTAAAAGGATGAGACTGGGATGTGCGTAAATACACAGGTTTCAGGGAACACAGGCGATAATGTCTTAGTCCAAACAGTGGTCCCTGTCCATGTTTTGATACAGCTTCTTTTCATACCTGATTCAAATCGTTCCCGAGTACACCGTACCGTTCTCGAGACGACCTTTTCAAGTGCGCCCTGGCACAATAGATTAATCCATGACTGGTTAAGGTACAATGTGTCCATTCTACCCGTCTTCAGGGTCAAGTGTCTCAGATTCGAGTCCTTAGTGTGAACACAGCCCCTTGTTTCACACGAGGCACAGTTGTTACCCCCTGTTGATGTCCCTCACAATTCAGCATTCACATTAATAATATTGTTCTGTGTAATATTATATTGTTCCCCTTTACAGTAATACTCCAGTATGCACTCAACTAGTTTGCGATCCACAAATGAACAGAAAGAGAAGAATAGTACAAAGATGGTCAACCTTCGCGCTACTTTATCTGCTGTGGGTGCGAAGTTTGGAGGATGAGATGGGGACACTTGCACCTCTAGGGTTTAGGGTTTGAGTCCTGCCTCGGATGTCTGTGTGTGTATGTGTGTGTATGTGTGTGTGTGTGTGTGTGTGTGTGTGTGTGTGTGTGTGTGTGTGTGTGTGTAGAGTTTGCATATTCTCCCCGAGCTTGGTGGGTTTCCTCCAGGTACTCCGGTTTTCTCCCACAGTCCAAAAACGTCCAGATTAGGTTCATTGGTGTTCCCAAACATTGGCCATAGAGTGTGTGTGTGTGTGTGTATTATGTTATATATTTCAAGGAACTTATCAGTTTTAGACCCTGTAATATGTGTAAGTTTAACTACTTATTTTTAATAGTATTAAACAAATTGGGATTGAGAAGTGTCTCAACGATTTAGTTAATTGAATCAACCAGCTGATAGATTAGATTGCATAATAGGGTAAATCACCCAGATCTTGAATGCTTACAGTACCTTGTCACAGTATTGAGAGTTCACATGACCCAAAAATACCTGACTTTGGGTCCAATTTTACTCGGATTTGCTGAGTCCGTTCTGTGAAGCAACCCTGTACCACAATCTGTCATGTTTGACAAATAGCGATACACTATATGGACAAAAGAATTTGGCCAAACCTGCAATGACATTGAATCCAAATACATGTACAGTGGACTCGGATTGCGAGTAATGCGGTTTGCGAGTGTTCCACAAGACGAGCAAAGATTTTGAATACATTTTGACTTGAAGTCTTGATTTACAAGTACCGAGTATCATGTATCGCGCATGTGCTTCTGGTTTTGACGCAGAGCGTCACGTGCTCACAACTGAGACAATGTTTTTTCTCTCTCTCTTGCTTTGCGGAATTGTAGGTAATCGTCTCCGCTGCTCGGTCTTAGTGCTCGTCTCTTACTGGTATAATCAACATCCTTGTACGCGTGTACTGTTTACTATAACACTGTGACCAAGTGCTGGTAAATTAGTTTTATTTTTACTTTATAGTTTGTATTTATTTTTTTGGTTTATGGAACGAATAATTTGAGTTTCCATTATTTCTTAAGGGGAAATTCACTTTAATTTACGAATGTTTTGAACCTGCTTCTGGAACAAATTATGCTTGTAATCCAAGGTTCCACTGTACTTCAATCCTCCTTTTGCAGCTATAGCAGTTTCCACTCATCTTGGAAGGCTATCCACAAACATTTGGAGTGTTCCTGTGGGAATTCGTGCCAATTCATTCTGTAGAGCATTTAGAAGGTCAGGAACTGATATTGGACGAAATGGCCGGCTCGCAATCTCTGTTCCAGTTCATCCCAAAGGTGCTTGATGTTGTTGATGTCAAGGCTCTGTGTTAGGGCCAGTCAAGTTCTTCCACACCGAACTCATCAAAACATGTCTCTATAGTCCTTGATTTGTGTACTAGGGCACAGTCATGTTGGAATAGATAAGGGCCTTCAACAAAGTTTGAAGCTAAGCATTGTCCAAGATGTCTTGGTCTGCTGAAGCATTAAGAATGTCCCTCACTGGACCTGATTGAAACAGGTTTGGCCAAATACTGTTGTCCATATAGTGTACATGTATATACTGTAATATAAAAAAAAGTGCACTAACAATAACATCCTCACCAAAATTTAGCCAATTTGAGAACAATGAAGCAATACAGTAGAGGAGCCACTAGTTACACTTTCCCTGAGGTTGTGTGGTAACCATGGACAATCAGGCAAGTTTGCTAAAGCAAAACCACAAATTATTCCCTGTAAAAAAAAAAAAAAGTAAACTCTTCACATTTGTGAAAGGATAGATTATTTAGATTCAGGACTTAATTTATATACAACTTTGATAAAATTAATTAAAAGATGACATAAGAATATTTACTGACACCCCTAACAACTGTCTAACAAGTAATGATATTTTAACAAGTGTTCCCTAAGTAAGGAATACATTCATCTTACACTAAGGCAACTAAAGAATAAGCCTAAGAATAAGTACCTGAAAGCATGCTCATCAAGTGGGGATCAAATATTAGCTCTCTTATTGACGTGGTCTGTTATACTGAGCTGTCTTATCCAGACACTGGCATGTCATGAGGCACTTGAAAGAATAATTGTTGTGACTGTTGATTGACTTAGCGACTGGTAATGTGGGCAGCGACAATATAAATAGCAAGCGAACCCAAGTGCGTACAGTATATATAAAAAAAAAAACTACAGAAACTTTATTCAGAGTGAGACATACAGTACATACTCACACAGACAAACAAGTCTGATCCTAACCAGATTTTATGCTTTTTGATAGCAATTACAGTTTACAGTTTTATGCTTTTGCCCGTCTCAGATTATACTATATGGAAGACAGATGTGTTGTAAGACTGAAAGACAGATTTCATAAAACTATTTCATATATGGAATTTTCCATTACTCACTTTGGACGTGATGATGTTATGAACGGGATTGATCTGTTTAACACTAGCAGGCCACTGTGTGTTTCTCTCTCTCTCTCTCTCTCTCTCTCTGTCTCGCTCTGTGTATCTGCTCCTGTCAGAGTTAGATGGTATACGTCAGCCTTGACTAGACACTGGCTTCAGTATATCACCCAGAGAAGAGGCTCACTGCAGATGCAACTGAACTGTCTAATTCCAGACAAACCTGACACCACTAGAACATGAGACTCTTACAAATTTCTCACATGACACACTTGTTTAAATGGCTAAATGATCAGTAAAACACGTGCATGCTTTCATGCAGTACGTACTGTATATGGGTCGAAGACAAAAACAGTGTGCGTCACTAGATGGTTCGATGAGAAGTAAATCTTATGCTATGGCCTTCGCAATCACCAGATCAGAACCAAACTGAACATCAATGGGAGGTTTTGGGCCAGTGTTTTACTCTCGCTCATCGTCTTTACTGGAGACTTAGAGCACGGGGTGGGGTACACCCTGGACGAGGTGCCAAATAACCACGGAGCACACACATACACACACACACACTCATTCACACACTATGGGCAATTTGGGAACGCCAATTAGCGTAAATTGCATGTGGGAGGAAACCAGGGCACCAGGAGGAAACCCACCAAGCATAGGGAGAACATGCAAACTCCATGCACACCAGACCCGAGGCGAGAACTGAACCAGGACGTGCGAGACCACAATGCTAACCATTAAGTATTTTATTAATCATATTATTAATCAATATTTATTTCTATTGCAAGAGTGGTGTTTGTGCTTCCAGTACGTTTCTAGTGGACGCAGAAACAACACTAAGGTGTGCTGAAGTTGCCCTAGTGTCTCATTTAATATACTTACTTATACTTGAATCTGCATCGTAAAGCGATCATTATATGTTTACTTGTACCACTTTATGTTACTCTATATACTTTATGTAACTCCAGCTTTATTTTAATGTTATATACAGTACTGTCACTCTACTATATGATATGCAGACGCTTTTCATACCCAATGGTGAATGTGCGGCAGAGTGTACAGATGTCATGGTGTGAGTAAGCTACCTTGATCCAAAATGTTTATTATTGGGCTCTTTTAACTCCCTACCTCGCATGCCCTTTGTTGTTTACAGGTAAGCAACTTCTGGATTCCTCTAGGCTATGCGGCCTCTGAACCTCAGCTCTCATTCACTGTTCGCTCTCTCTCTCTCTCTCTCCCTCGCTCGCTCGCTCACTCTCTCTGGGCAAGGTCAGCCCTCTGTAATGTGTTCACCTCCACGCCTTGCTCATTATCCTCAATAGCAATTGATGGATCTGCTGGAGAGGTAGAGGAGAGCGAGAGAGAGAAAATAAGGGAGTGGTAGAAGGAGAAGCATCACTGACATTTATCTCTACTTGTAGCCTTCTGAGTTTAAATCAACCTATCACTCTATTGCTGAACGTTTAGTACAGGGGAACAGACCTCAGGCGGCTGCCACTGCTCACAGCCCAATCTGTCCAGCTGGATTTTTATTGATTATCGTATTAGGGGGAATTGGATAGATGCCTCAGCGTGCACAAACACACACTGGCACGGACATAAACGACACTTAAACATTTTACTTCGCTGCCGTTTTCACCTCCACCCCTGAACTAAATTATTCAGATGGCACAGTATTTGATTTAGCATCCTGACTGTCTACTGAACCACCACCACCTCCACCACCACTCCACCCCAACCTCCGCCCCTTCTCTTTTTTAGACATTTCATTATGTTGTATGACTTTAGACCCACTGGCTGGAAAATGACAATTATTTTGCTCCAGCAGCTTGCTATTAAAAGACCAAAAGAATACATTCAGCATACGTGTGTGGATGGCCACCATGAGGTCTGCATGCAAACAGACTCACACACACACACACACACACACACACACACACACACACACACACAATCACACACACATACATGCACAAACTCAGCACAACTAATGTGCTTCGGCTTGATGAGGGCACATGACGAATCATCCCGCTTGGAAAGAGTACAGAAAAAGATCAGTCATAGGAAAGTAATGCTTTTTAAATGTACCTGGCTACCTTTAGCAGCCCATGTTAGTGAATTAAGTCAGTATCTAATGGCGCTCTGTTTGGCCTTTCCATAAATTCCATAAATACGAACAAGAGAAACATACAACCAGCTAATAGAAATGAATGAACTAGTCAACCATAAATATTGCTGTGAGAGATAGGCTTTTTCTGATTGGAAAGGGCATCTGCTATCTGCAATATTGATAATAGTTTTCAAATTTCATCTGCTTTTGTTTGCATTCTGGGCTGCCTGTTTAAACACACAGGGAATTATAATGAGACCAAACATTATCTCTCAGTTGTTCTAGGCTGAACATATAACTTTATCAGAAGAATGATTTCAGCTCTTTGGCTGAGCTGTATCTTTTCCATTAAAGCCTGGATATCAGGCAGTGAGACTGAGGCACTTATAAACACTCATCCAGCAGTGCAATGGGTCCCCTTTTACACTTTAAAGCTACAGTACTTTGTGTAGTGTATATACTTTACACTGTGTAAGGAATGGGGGGAAAAAACTCTAGATCTTTGTGTTTTCTCCAAATAACTAATTTGCATTTGCATTGTGCATATTTGAACGTTTACTCTCCTAACACCGAATGCATGACACACAAGTTCTCGTTTGCCCAGTTATCAACAAACTCTATTAGGTCAATTAAATCAATATCCATCAAGGAAGAAATCAAGCATATCCATGAAAATCAAGATGCACCATTTGTGAAAACCAATCCTGCCAGTAATAATGTACAAATGAGAAACTGTGAACATTGCCTTAATCCAGTATAAACAAGCTTGTGGTCTTCCAAATGCTACGGAAAATCTTGGACGTTTTCCTTCACAATTGCCTCTGAAACAAGTCTATCAGTCTAAGATCTATGATTAAGCAGGAAATCCAGGTTGTGATGGTTCGGCAACAAAGTAGCAGCTGGCTACTATAGACGCTTCTCTGGAGATACTGTAGCATCCCACCCAGTGTACAGTACGTAGAGCATAGCGATCAGCACTAGAAAGGACAACCTGAGCAATTAGAAACTCCAAGCATGGAGATGTACTGTCTGAAATCACCCATACTGTAGTATCATCTCTGAGGAGGGCACTAGCTACTGTATGTAGGAAGCAAAAGAAAAAGAAAGTCAACCACACACACACACACACAGTACACACATACACAATTCCAGTCCTCTTTTACAGTATGTGCGCACAGTCTCCTTTTCGTTTCACGCACAGCAAATTGCCAGCTCTTCTCACTGAGTATCGCTCTGAAGGCTGGTTTAAGAGACTAAGAGACAGCATGACACACTCCGACACTTGTCCTCCAGCCCTGAGCTGTTGTAGACCCATTAGATCAGGCCTGTGGCACGTCCCCTGGAGCTCAGCTTTATCTGGAGCTGTCGACGCCTAAGTGGATGCCACACAGCCTGGGGCGATAGCAGCCTCACGGATTCAACTGTACATAGAGGCAGTTAAGAAAGCACAGGGATGAGCCATGGCTGAGGAGCTTTCCCACCATATGAGTAAGAATAATAAGGATAGTAAGAAGGGTTGAAGCACACAGAAAGGAAGGAAGAATAAATGTGTAGGTTCTTATAAAAAAATGTAATTATTAGGAAATCTCCTTTAGTGTACCTGACCATAGACATTCATAGCTTTTCAAACAAGAGTGTTAATTTTCGTATGCAGCAGAAAATAATCCGGAAACCGCGAGTTGGTTTAAACCCCAGCTCTAGTCTAGGGAGCAGACTCAGAGGAGAGGGGTGCAACATTTGAAATCTCATTTCCATCATATGGACACTTACCCACCATGCAAGCCCATGTAGATAGCACTTTCCTCCCATACACTAAATGTATATTTGTAGCAGTAGTTTGAAAGGGTGTGGTCAGTGCCTACATGTCTCAGAGAAAGAATTATCCTCACTCTGTCTTTAGAATTTCTTTTCATTCATTTTTAGAAAATACAAATACGTACATAAATTTGTTGACATCATATCCTTGCCTTTTAACACATTTGTCCATCTGTCAACGAGTTTTCATATTTCAGACTGAGCAGCGAGCCACAAATGCACCAATGTCTTTATTTTCTTTATCAAAAGTGAATCTTCATCCTTGGAGTGCTGTTATCAAGGGGTCTAAACAGGTAAAAGTCAGATGGAGCAACTAAGCAAAAAAAAAAAGAAAATATAGGCAAAGAAATGGCAGATACACATCATCACATCTTTCATTGTTGTTTTCAATTGTTTCTATGACCCAAATATAATAAAAATAATATGCTCATTTTGAGAGTTCCACATTTTGTAACGGCCTTCCCATATGCCAGTAGTGGTCAACTTTATCCTTTATAAAAGTAACAATAACTTTTGTTCTACCTGACATATCCAAAAAATCCAAATACACAGATTGGAATCTGAAGCCTCTCTGTTAACACACACCTTGCTGGCTTCCATACAACCAATTTTTAAAAGTTTGACGCATCATTGACGTGGTACAGGCGCATACCTGTACCACGTAAGCTTTAAGGGTTTTAACACCTCAAAATAAAGTTTTTCAGAGTTTATCTCTTTAAAAAGCATCTCACTGTAATGAGCACTGTTGATTGTTGAAACATTTTCCAGATAATGTTGCAATACTGGTCCCTGAGAATCCCAGAAAACTGTAAGCATCAATTTTCCAGCTGAAGGTTGACTTTTGAGCTTTTTCTCAGTTGGTGATTGAGGATGTTTCCGTTCCATACTCTGCTGTTTACTCTCAGGCTCGTAGTGATGAATCCATGTCTCGTCACCAGTAATGATTCTCTTTCATTCAACCTTCTTTAGGGATCAGTCCAAATTTTGCTTGCAGATATCCAAACACTTCTGTTTATGCTCTTCTGTGAGTTGTTTCGGCACCAGGTACACCCACAGACCGCAAAAAATAATAATAAATCACAGCACGCTGCTTTTCTATTGAGCAAGTCACAATTGGGAATAATACAAATAAACTGATGTGACACCTTCACGCCTGCGCAGCAGTACAGTAAAAGGAAAGTGCTGATAAGATATAAATATAACTGAAGTGCGGATAATTTTTGACTCACCCTTGTAATTGTACATGCTTTATTATAAACATATGATTCGAATTCCATTAAATAAATGTCTAGAAATTTTTGTGAATGTTGTAAATAATGGTTCTTATAAAGAAAAAAAAAAATCGCCTCTGCCCAGAAATAGATTCCGAGTCAGACTTTTAAAGAAACCGGAATCGACTGAGAAAATTAAAACTTATGTCAGAATCAGCACTTTATAACAGCTTGGGTTTTTGTCACTTGGATAAAATTGCTTGCCAAATGAATAAATACAAACTGAAAGAAAAGTGTTCACCATATTCAAACTCTTGCGATGATCCCACAGCGATCTGCGGCTGAAAGACTAGAGCGCAGACACGGGTGTGTGTGTGTGTGTGTGTGTGTGTGTTGGGGGGGGTTGCATGCCATACCCGCTCTCAAAAGTAACACTGTGGCATAGTGAGTAATATTGCCACCTCATTGCTCTAGCTGTGTGTGAATGGGTGACTGCAACACTCAGGCTTCCCATTCAGGGTGTATTCCCATATCATGCACAGTGTTCCTGCGGTAGGCTCCAGATCCACCCTGACTAGGATAAGGCATTTACAGATGATGAATGCATGAAGGAATGCTCAGAAGGACAAAAGGAGCAGAAAGAATTGCAATAAATTACATGTCAGCAGTTGATTTCATCTCAGTTAACCATCTCACTGGCATTAAACTTCTAGCCACCGGCTTCCATGCAGGACATTCGAAAAACAAACTTTACAGAGCTTAGTGCAAACACACACAACTCCATCTCTGGATACATAACAGCAGTAGTTCTTGATTCCAGCAGCTTTATCGCAGCTCTGGCAAACAGGGCAATGCCCCGAGCCAGAAGAACCCAGCCAGGATCTTCACTGTTTACCCATGGCTCTCACAAGAGTCCTCCTGCCACAGCCACCACCATCTCAACCAGCTGGGGCTTCAGATAATACACCGTAACACCACTGAGGCTGGGAGAATGCGTACGTGCATACTCAAAGTTGATTTCATGAGTAAATTGGCTAATGATTTTTTGGGGAAAACTATAAAATGGAGTCCCAAATAAAGGTCATTACAGCAATATGATTACCACACAGTTGAATGAATCACTGCTTAAGAGTGTAATGACTGTTCTATATACAGTACCATTATACTGAAATATGTTCGAGAAGTCGTGCATGCTCTTGGATAAAAGCATAAAATTACATTAACTGAAAAAGGCTATAATGGTAAATCTTTAGTTTACCAACCTTTAGCTCATTGATTTATTATATTCAGTGTAAGAGCTACACAAAGACAATCAAGAAGCTGTGGGAGTAAATTCTCTCTCAGGTTACTCTTTCCATACTGTTAGATTGTGATGCGATCTGATATGTGTGTAATGCAGAAGCCTGACACCTGGATAACACGACAGAAGCGTTCTTCAAAAAAGCAACAATAAGGATATTTCCGTCTCGCTATTATGTTGAAGACATTCAAAGAAACTCCATCATGCATGTCGATTATAACCTAATGTTCGAAATCACGCAAGACTGCCTTTCCTTCCTTTTCCTACCGGTGCCCCATGGGAGACGTCAACTATGAAGGACGGTGACGTCCATGACAATCGTCCAGATGTCTTTGTCGCGTGTCGATGGGAGATGGAGTCCAGAGTGTCCATCCCTAGTGATGTCTGTCATGCGGGATTGTGAAGTTTGCGGGCTGATGAGTGGTGCTTGAATGAAGGGCTGAGTGTCGAGGGGGACAGAAGAGGTGGACATGGGCATCTTGTTAGAAGCATAACAGGAAGAAGTGGCAGCAGAAAAAAAAAAAGTTCCATCAAAGAAAAAGTAACTCAAGTGATCTGACTGATTAGAGAAAACTATGGGAACGAGCATGGCATGAATGCAAATATTATGTGGTTAATATCTGGAATTAAATATTATAATCAGCACACTTACAGTATGTATTTTTGACTTAGCTCAGAATCATGGTACTTTTGACTTCTGTGCATTCAAGCTACAGAAAACACGATCACTTCCGTGTTCATCAAGCTAGTTAATCTTAGTCATTGGTGAGTTATTTACCACCTTAAACCAGCAACATGTGTAGATTTATAGATTTAGCAAGATTGATCGGAAACATTCTCATTCTCTATACAGTACCATGTATCCTGTTCAGGGTCGCAGGAAGCCTAGAGCCTATCCCAGGGCACGAGACGGGGTACACCCTGGGACACACTCACTCACACACTACGGGCAATTTTGAAATGTCTTTTAGCGGCACGTCTTTGGGAAAGAAAACCAACCAGGCGCAGGGAGAACATGGAAACTCCAGGCACACAGACCTGAGGTGAGAATCGAACCCTGACCCATGCAAGGCCACAGTCTTATCCACTTCACCACCATTTACTATTATGTAGAGCATAACCTATTTAAAAGCACTATGATGCCGTGTGCTGAACTCGGGGTTGTAGAAAGCTTGCTGACATTCCAAGTCGGAAATATAAATTAACAAGGAGTTTTTTTTCTTTGATTTCGAATCATTCGGCGGTGATTCAAAAATTCAAGCTAGAATTATTACATAAATAAATAACACCTGTAGGAAGTGGCATTGTTGAAACATTTTATGAACTAAAATCAAGGCCCTCCCTTGACCTTAATTTCCATAAATCTACATTACATTCAGAGTCAGACACTGCTCTCGAAACGCCCCAATCCTGCTAGCACTCTAAGTATGTGGTGGTTTGCTTAAGCACACAGGACCAATCAAGCCTCTGATTACCTCAATGGGCTAATTAAGGCTCATTAGGCCCTAAGCCCCAACACCTGCATGCCCTCCACAACCCAAACACAGGGCCAGGGCTTCTCTCTCCTGCTCCGCCTGGCTCATGGAGTCAGCACTGGCCCCAGCCTCACAAGCAAAAAGACAAAAAACAAAAAAAAAAAACACCCATCTGCTTTTGTTCTCTGCCCTTCACACTCAAGCATAAGAATCTCTTCAATTACACAGAAGACGAAGGACTGGTAGAGTGCCTGGCAAAAATGAATGTGCCACACTAAACAGGCTTTATGAGGGCTGCAGATTGCAGAAAGCCCTACTGCTGCTGCTGCTGCTGCTGACTCCATCAGCTTGGGAAACATCGCTGACCTGCCAGTGACAAACACACGAGCCCACTGGTGTACGCTATAGTTAGTTATGACATGCCACCTTTATACGCCTTTTGTACAGTAGCACACACATACAGTATGTAGTGCTATCTGCGTAGAGATTAAACATTTAATTTATTGTTTAAGCGTGCATTTAAACTGTATTTTTGTTAAACAAAAGCATATGGCTGTTAAGCTTAGATATAATTATCTTAAAGCACGACCCCGCTGCAAATTGATGCTCGTAAATCTGTTCCCAACCACACAGCAGTCACTGGCACAGCATCCAGACAGCGTTGATTTTCTAAAAATATATTTTGACAGAGGGAGAGCAAATAGAATATGAAATCTAAACCTCCTGCAACGAGGATAAGCCCCCCAAAAATGTTTATAAAAAATAATCACCGGGACAACACACGCACACAGTGTTTACACTGACGCCAATGCCCGCACTGGCCCCTGTCTCTGACAAACACACGAGCAGGAGGGGTGCAGGGGCAGCAAAAACAGGAAATATCTTTTGCATATTATTTTAAGTAACTGTTCAAATTTCATTTCAGCATGGTAATCTACAAAACAAATATGTAGCAGCACTTTTTTTTATTTTTTTTTTTAAAAGAAGGCTCTGCTTCAATTTCCTATTGTATGGCGCGACGTGTGTTTATTCTTTGTGTCTGTTTGAATTGATTTGCACAGCTCGGCAGACAGGGGCTGAATGCTGCGACTAAGAATCCATCATCTCATATGATCTGATAGTTCTGCAGTATTAGATTGATTTTTCTCTCTCCTCTCCTCTTGCTTTCTTTCCCTTCCTCCAATTGTTAACAAACAAGGCTTGTTACCTCCCTCAACGTCTCCTGAAAAAGCACAAGAGTCATTGCTGGTTTGAAATGGCTGTACCACTGATACTTTCGCTGAGGAAGAGGTCAGATTCCTTTTTTAAATGTATTTATTTATTTTTCTACAGTGGAACCGTGGATAAAATGGAAGAAAAAAAAAGTCACTGGTTACTATATCTGCATGCAATGTAGAACTGTTTTATTCATGCACTTATTAAATACCATCAGGTTGATATTCCCTAACACAGGGAGGCTTATAATATGCAAACAGGAAGTGCAGTTTCGCGCGATTGTGTAATCGCTAAACTTTCTACTTAACAGAACCCAAATGGCCCTCTTGTAATGACTTCACTTAATACATCTACAGTAGCTCATCTGCATATTCCTACAGGATTTGGTGTGACGAGAGTTTGAACAACCGCGAGAATGAAGATGAGAGGAGGCTTAAGTTTACGGAGAGTCATCCTAAGGCTCTTATCACCTCCTGAGCACTGAGGCAAGATCTCAAGATCACTCTCTCTCTCTCTTTCGCTCCCTCTTTCTATGTCTTACTGAGCAGAAACTTTAAAAAACACCTGTCAGGGATTTAAAGCTAATGCTGAGCTGAAAAACGATCACCTCTTTGGTAGAAGTATAGGAAGAGGAAGGAGTAAAGAATTAAAAAAAAAATTTTATATCTTTTGAAAGCTCCGCGATTCTCTCATCGTTTTTCTTCTTCCAGTACAGTAAGGCGGCAGTGGAACAGTGGAAATGCAGGTACGGTATAAGCCCCATTTCCAACATACCTGGGGTTTCTATTTTAAGCCCTCCTTAGCACACGGCATGTCAGACAAGCCCCAAATCCCCTCTAATACTAGTTACCTCCGAAACATAGATCTTACTGTTTGGCTTTTAGCTCAGACAAGTTATTTCCCACTCCCTTTGAAATAATAAAAAAAAAAATCTGAGTGTTCTGACACCAACTTTACATTCCGAGCGTATTAATGCTGGGGGATCGGTTTTAACAGTACCTGGATATATTTTTTTTTTTCCTTTTAATACGAGCGATAAGCCAAATTAATACGAATTCACTAGGGCCAGTTTAAATGCTTCTTGTTATCCAAAGCCCTGAGCTCTTGCAACTTATCAAGCAGCCACTGATAGCCTTTAAACTACCAAGGTGCAGTCCTTTAATTAAAACTAGTAACAGTCCCTTCGGAGATGAGGAAAGGAAACGGAGAGGGACGGACTGCGTAATTTATCATGGGTGCATTAAACAGAAAGTGGGGGAAAAAGATTTGAGCAACTAAAGCTAATACGCCCTAAAATGATGTTTGAGGAGCGTTTCCGGATGTGCCTGGAGAATAACGCTGGATTTTTCTGATGGCGATGCCCTGTGATATATGGCCAGCACTAAGTGCTGAAATATTATATATATATATATATATATATATATATATATATATATATATATATATATATATATATATATATATAAAAAACATATATATATGTTTTTTTCCCAATGTGACCAAGCTTGCTCTTAAAAAGTGACACCAAATTAAAATGGATGTGTACCCTTGTTTTGTGCTATTGCACATTGAGATATATATCTTTATAATATCCTCTATATTTTATCAATAATAAAAAGCAGGCCATGCCACATTTTCACTGGAACACTTAGCTAACCCAGAGAACAGGCAGCCACGGCAAGCTGAGTAAATCAATCTGAGTTATATTGCTTTAAACTTAATGCAATGTACCAGGCGCCTCCATAGCTATTCTAATGTTCATTTGCATACCGGGGACATAGACACACACTCGCACATGCATAACTACATATCCCTAGACATACACACATCTATAAACACAGAGCCACACTTAAACACACAAACATGAATGCACACACTCAGCATGCACACATCCACACACACTAAAAGTCTATTGAGTATTTCTTTTTTTTTTCCTTGCCAAGGCACTTTTTCTCCTAGTCAGAGGATAATACAATTCCTTTTTTCTTATTTCCTTACAATACATCATTCAGTTCTGCCTTTTGCCTGCATGAAATTCATTTTCTAATGGAAATATTTGTTTTGTAAATCAAATATGTATTATGCACAGAATGCAAAGCACAAATTAAATTATGTTAATGAAATGAAAGAGATATGAAATGCATATTTCATGGACAAAACATAACCCCAGCGAACAGCCATTTCTTGATAAAATCTTTAAACACAATCTCATTCGGAGAAAGACATATTGCTAAGGCAGATAGCACCTCATTAAAATGGTCTCCTTTAATATCAGTGCTTAGTATATATAGGATTGTAAATAACCACTGGGGACGAGGAACCAATAATGAAATACTGTCTTTAATAGCTTGCCATTGATGTCAGCATAAAAAGTGTGGTAGAGGAATATTGGAAATTGGGTGCGCATGCACACACGCGCACACACTCACACACACACAAACACACACACACATATAGTCAAAAGCTGTAAATGATTGCAAATTTAAATAGAGCTGACTAAGGCAAAGATGATATAGATATTAGTAATAAGCAGAAAATTATGCTGATCGTACATAATTTGACAGGGAAAAAACACTGTTTTAAATTTTATATTGGTTACACTTAATGAATAATAGATTCAGTGGCTGTTGTTGTGCAGACCATGATGTTAATAAAAGCATAAGGGAAGCTGACCTTTCTGCCCAACTGCCTAGCAAATGAACTAGGCTGGCTTTTCAGCAGAAATATGTATATGGCAATAAATATACAAAAGGGAGACACACGAGAGAGAGAGAAACAGAGAGAAAGAGAGAGAGAGGCTGATTTGATAGCAATAGGAGAGAGGGCAAGAGTACCTGACCTGGCTTATTCTCGCTGAGGCTAAATAACTTAATTGTTCCATAATATGCAATTACCAGCTGCTCAAAATAAAGCATGAATTTAAACCCAAATAGTATCCAGCTGAGGTCTATGTTTTTTCTCTCTTCTATTTTCAGTTCCTGTGAAAATGACTGACACCATAAAAATAGGTGATTCATTGAATGTCAGTGTTAAATAAATCAGAAAACCCTTTAGGTACTTTAAGCTCAAAAAGGGCAGAAAATATATAGTCATGGTGAGGTCACTCAGGTCCTTTAACATCACATAGCAGCCTGGATAATGGTCGTTGTACCTCAGGGTTCAATACTAAGTCCTATTAAATGAGCTCTCGCTAGATGTTCTTTGGTAGTTTTCTTTAAGAAAATCTTGATTAAATCCTGGAACCTCAGAATTAGTATGGTCATATATCATAATCAACATATTTCTAATCTTTGCAGTGATGAGGGCATAGGGGGAAAAAGCTTTCAATGTCATTCTAAAGGCTTTATCCAGTACAAATAATCTGATTAACAGATTTTAATTGTGTTTTCAATAATTGTCTTTCTGCATCTCTTTAGCCAAGGGGGGGTGGCGGGGAGCCGAGAGACAGATTGAGGGAACAATATGAGTGTGTGTGTGTGTGTGTGTGTGTGTGAGAGAGAGAGAGAGAGAGAGAGAGGGAGAGGGAGAGAGAGAGCTGCTTAAATAGACTGTTTTGAAGCAAAGGTCCAAATGACTAGAAGAAAGAAAACCTGGAGAAAAAGGTCAGCACATAATCTCATCACCTTAGCTGCACATTACACACCTAATTTCACCCTCCCTCCACAGACACACACACGTGCACCCCACAAGTCTCCTCTGCTCACACTGGCAGGATCCTTCATGTCAACACGCCTCACTAGAGCAAGCATGTCCAGGAGACAGGTCAGAGCATGCATCTGGAAACATCATGGCTGCAGTCTGGACAACAACGATCAATGGTGTTATTAGGCTCCAGATCCATTTCACAATAGCATTAGGCATATTGCTATTCAATGCAGACGTCTGACATGGGCCACTGGCTTAAGAAAAAGCATATCCTTTTTGATGCAAATCAAATTTTCTTGGGTATTGTGTACAGAGTCAGAGGCAGGTCCACAAAGCATATAGATGTGGGTCAATGGGAAGGTCATGCTTCTTACAATGACACTGTATCCCACTAAACTTTGCATCACAAAGCATCGCATATATAAGATCTGCAACTTAAAATTGGTAATTGTTGCTGATAATACAAATTTAACTTTTTGCACAGCTTTCAAAATGGAAACAGTGGACTTATATATGTATGTGCACAGCTGAGTCTTTGGCGATCTTTAAACGGCGACTTAAGACATATCTGTTTCTTCAATTCTTTGACTAATCACCCCCCCGCCCAAATCCCTTCCCAACAGTGTTTGACTGCTAGTCAAACTTAGTCAGACATTTTTTGTTAGACTAAAAGTTAGTTACTTAGTCAGTAAACTGGTAACCGTCTATTCAATGACGGAAACGTCAAAGCACTTGTTGTAAGTCGCTGTGGATAAGAGAATCTGCAGCTTTACACAATTAAAATAATAATTTAAGTTTGCATTAGATGTGAACGTAAATGAATCAAAATGATAAGACTGTCACTGATGAGCAACCCGAGGATGACGGCGACAGTGGCAAGGAAAAACTCCCTGAGACGGTAATAGGAATAAACCTTGAGAGGAACCGGACTTAACAGGGAATCCATCTTCATTTGGGTGAAACGGGTGTAAATACATATACAGCATAGGATACTGACAGAACCTATATAATGGTCTAAGATTAACATTAGATTTTAAGAAAAAATACAAACAAAAAAGTCTTCTGAGTCATCTGAGCTATGTGGTCAGTGACTATTATGTAATTTGCTTGGATTACATTAGGCTGGCTTTATGGATATCCTAATTGGGAGAAAAGATAGAAGTAATATACTAGGCTGCTCTGCCCTAATGCTACCTGCTATCTGTGTTTGGTCTACGCACTTGATCTATTTGTAGCATTTACTGTACAAAGACCATGCACAAAAGAAATACAGCCAACTCTGAAAACCATTCCATCAGTTACAGTATACGATAGTTAAGTTTTTTTAACAAGTGGCCAGGTGCAGTCTGTCATTTGCAAACGCAATTAATTACACACATCTTTTGGTGACACATATGATTAATTTCTTAGCGTAACTGTGATGAACGCTTATTGCACGCCTTTATTTTATTTGCTTTTTATTTTATTTGCATAAAATACTTACATATACTTACCTTGTGTACCGCATAACCCGTTTGTACAACCAGTTCTTTATAAACCCTTACTTGTTAAAAAAAATAATTTTGATTTTAGTATTGCTCCTGAAGACTGGGGATGAGAAATCATTATCAACAAATCGTGCACCCAAACAGATGAGGGTAAGTCTGTAATCTTACAGCACTTACATAATTTATGGTCTTTGAGTAGGCACGGTGGTGTAGTGGTTAGCACTGTCGCCTTGCACCTCCAGGGGCCGGGTTCGATCCCCGGCCAGATTCCCGTCTCTGTGTGCATGGAGGTTGCATGTTCTCCCCGTGCTTGGTGGGTTTCCTCCGGGTACTCCGGTTTCCTCCCACAGTCCAAAGACATGCAGATTAGGCTAATTGGCATTCCCAAAATTGACCATAGTGTGTGAATGAGTGTGTGTGTGTGTGTGTGTGTGTGTGGTCTGCGATGGTTGGCATGCTGTCCAGGGTGTACCCTGCCTTGTGCCCTGAGTCTCCTGGGATAGGCTCCAGGTGCCCGCGACCCTAAATACAGGATAAAGCGGTATAGAAGATGAATGAATGAATGAATGCATGGTAGCTAAGTATGTATGTCACGGAACGCCAGTAGAGGGCGCCATGCGCACGGACGCCATTTTGAGTTTCTTTTGTTTCCCGTTCTTTGAACTCGTTTCCCCAGAATGCACCTCGGTCAGGTGATTGGAGCGTTCACCTGATTCGAGGTAGCTAATTATGTTCATTATAAATAGTCTTGTGTTCAGTTTCTCCCTAGCTTGCATTTGTTGAGTTACCCTTGTTGAGTTTTCCTTGTTGTTGTTGTTGTTGTTGAATGTTCTTTGTAAATACCTTAGCTCTGCGTCATGCTAATTACTGTGACTCCTGGTTTGTTGTGTTCTAGTTTTTCTGTGTTCTTGTTTTGTGTAACTCCTAGTCTTCTTTAGCTCCTAGCCTGTTTTGCTGTGTTCCTTGTGTAGTTTAGCTCTTTGTTTAGTTATACTCTATGCTCGTTTGATTTCTCCTAGTCCCTATGTCACAGTTCTCTTGTATATCAGTTTATGTTCTGTTTTTGTCATTAAAAGACTCATTTCCTCAGCATTTGCCAATGCCACTATGCCTCTTCGTCCGTCCTCACCCCGATCCCGTAACAATGTACATGCACAGTGTATACTCCAGATGTGTAATATGATTAATAGTGTATTGCCATGTAACATCTACATCAGGCATTCTTAAATGCCCCATATTATGCCATTTTAAAGGTTGCTAATATTGTTTTATGAGTCTCTTAAAACAGGGTTACATGTATGCAAGGTCAAAAAACACTTTAGTTTTCTCCAAAAATAGATTTAATTTTACCCCATTTCTAAATGATTTGTTAACGACTCGTGTGAAGCAGTTCGAAGATTCAGTCTGTGTAAACCCCTCCTTTCCGTGAGCCCTCACTGCTGTGATTTGTCAGATGGCGGGTCCTTTATGATTGGTCTACCGCTACAGCGTGTGTCGGAAAACGAAACGGCCATTACCATAACTGAATGACAGCTCTGGAGACCCGTCAATACATAGAAAAGATGGCGTCGGTTTTACCGTATCAATTCGAGTCAGAGTCTGTGTGTCATATGTTAACAAGCATGTCGTAACGTTAATTGTAAGATGGTGGGCAAGTTGTTCGCGACGTAGAACGTGGGCGGACATTATGCAAATATGTTACGTAGTGACGTGTATCCGTAACAGAGAAAGATTCGAATTTCTAATGACTCGTTTGGGCGAATGTGAGCCGACTCTTTTTTTTAATAGACAAAAACTTCATTTATCGTGCACTGTCGGCGTCACAACTTTGGAGATAGTTTATGTTCACATACAGCTACATGACACACTGCATGAAAGATCATATTTGAAAACACATAATAGGGGCACTTTAAGAACACCCCAAACGTATCTAAACATTTATAAAGGCTTGCAGATCTGGTCTAAAGTTTACATACAGTATACTCATCATGAACATGAGCGTCATGGCAATATTTGGCTTTTGGGGATTTACATACTGGCATGGTGGCCATAGTGATTAGCACTGTCGCCTTGCACCTCCTTGCACCTCCAGGAAACATTCAGGTTTGATTCCCGCCTCAGGTTTATGTGCATGTTTCCATGTTCTCCCTGTGCTTGGTGGGTTTCCTCCAGGTACTCTGGTTTCCTCCCAGAGTCCAAAGACTATGGCTAATTGCCGTTCTCAAATTGCCCATAATGTGTAAATGAGAGTGTGTGTGCCCTACGATAAATTGGCAACCTGTCCAGGGTGTACCCCACCTCGTGCCCAAAGTGCCCCCCCACGACCCTGTAAACAGGATAAATCTGTATAGACATCTTTATACATCTTGAGTTAAAAAAATATGGGTTCATGAATAATACTCAGTAATACTCAGCTTAACTCAGTGATGTTAAATGTCCCGAAATGTCTTGTAATTTGCCAAGCCCAATGCCTCCTTCTTTTAGCGATGATTGACTATAGCTGTTAGTCTCCCTGTGCCAACATAAAAAAAGGATTGTTTGACAGCACTTATTGGACTGACCAACACACAGTACAGTGGGAAAGTCCAAGGAGCTCAGTGCAGATCTAATGCAGAAAGAGGATGGAAGGTTTACAAAAGTCGGGAAGGTCTCTTGGAGCCATTTCTAAACATAAGTGAGGTGTAGCCGCTTTGCCAAGGTCTGGAAGAAAACCCCATCTGTCACCTGCAGCTGAGATGAAATTAGTTCAGTTAGTGAAGAACAACAGTTAAGACCAGGACACAGAGCTGCCATGAACTGAAAGCTACTGGAACACCAGTGTCTACAGTCAAGTGTGTTTTATATCACCAGGGGATGAAAGGCTGCTATCCAAATAAGAAGCCCATGTTCCAAATCTGACACTTTCAAGCTCAAGCTAAATTTCTAACTAACCACATGGACAAAGAAAAAGCCCTCTGGACGAAAGTTTTGACCAGAGTGAGGCGTGCAACCTCAAGAACACTGTACCAAATGATAACAATGGTAATGTTACAGTAGCATAATGCTTTGGGGCTGTTTTGCTGCAAGTGGCTGGAATAATGAAGAAGGAGGAAAATCTCGGAATTTGTTAGCATAATCTTAAATCATCAGCTAAATGGTTGAAACTTGGACAAAATTGAGTGTTTAGACAGGAAAGTGACCCCAAGCCATATTAAAGCTGGTTGTGGAATGGATAAAGAGGAAAGTGGAAACTGAGGAAACTGATGCAATAAATGAGCACAATAATACATCATTCTACATTATTTTACAGTTGTTAAAAAATCCATCCTTTTGTGGATGAGCTGGTGGTTTAGTCCTTAGTCTGACACTTACAGTAGTCTAAGCGTGCAACATGGCAAAAGCTTCTTACAGCTTCAAGATAAATAGAGGACACAATGTCTGAAGGAGTTCCTGAATGGTTTATAAACCATCTTCTGCTCCAGCCTTAGTAACATTTGAAAACAAGCCTGGATTCACCTCTTTGAGCTGGCATGCACCACTGGTCTGACTTTAAACTAGCTGAGTGGGATTAAATAGTAAAGTGGAACATGTACTGTAAAGCCCCAAATGCACCCTTTCATTGCATTTATCCGGCTTTCTTTACTACCTGCTGCATTTTTTCTTACCATCTGTCTCGCTGTTTTTGTACGCCACCACTGACTCGTTGATAACCCCCCAGTGGTGAATAGCAAATGCTGGCTCCCCTATGCAACCTCTAATTCTAGGTGCCAACTGTCATTTAGATTTGCAGCATTTATTAGACTTACGTATGCAAAGTGACGTATAAAAGTGCACTTTATTGTCTGTCAGAAAAAAATATATATTCACGTGTTGGGTCAGCGATTGAGATTACTATCAAGTTAAAAATCCACTAAAGGTTGTTTTTCAGGTTGATTTCACACTCCATGGGCTGACTTACTCAATATTAGAACATTATGACAACCTGACTTTCCAGCATAGTTGACTTCTGGCATGTGGAAGTACGGTATAATGGTAATGTTATGACATAGCTTTCTCATGTGAAGTGACATGAAAGAGTGTTTAAAGTTGGGCATTTTCAAAAGGTGCTCTGCAGTGCCTCTGAATGGAGACCTGCTGTGTACCATAGTTGTGGAAGAGAGAGAAGGTTTTAATATAGACGATTAGTAAAGCGTAACAACACAGTAAGTGCTATTTTCTCTCTGTCTAAAATTAAGGGTTATCCAGGAAGCTCTAGTGTCATAATATATTGATTAATATATAAAATAAATTAATAAAAATTACTGTGATTCACTTACAGTGTACCAGCTTAACTAATATGCAGTAGCTGAGATATTGCTGGATGTATTATGGTTGGTTGGTTGGTTCCATCTACGTGCAATCATCGAGCAACAGATATACTGTATGGTTCATTATTGGCTCGGAGGGCTAAGGCACTGAGTTACCGACCAGAAGATCGGCAGTTCAATCCCCCGCCCCCCAATCCACCATCAGGTTGCCACTGTTGGGCCCTTGAACAAGGCCCTTAACCTTATCTGCTCCAAAGGGTGCTGTATAATGGCTGAAGCTTTTTTCTGAACCCAGTTACTATACGCTGGGATATGCGAAGAAGGAATTTCACAGTGCTGTAATGTATATGTGACAAATAAAGGCTTAACTACCTTAACCTTTTGTTTCTGTAGCAGTTATTTACAGGGTCAGGTTGCCAGTTCAAAGTCCGATTGCATCTGAGCACTTGAGATTGAAGGGTACAACAGTGGCATCCCAGCGACATCAGGGCTCAAACCGGCGACCTCCTTAATCACCATTTTAAAAATTACAAAAAGTGTAAATTAGTTTGGGTTCATTGTATGGGGGGAAAAACATCTGAATGCTTAAGATATAACTGAAGTATGATAACACCAAACACAAGTTCAGTTGTTCCCTCCAAAGTGAAAGTACCCAAATATATGTGTGTGTTTTTTTTTCCCCACTGGAAACGCTCCTCCAGCTGCTCCGCTGCCTTAAATTTTCTACCCTTTCTCTCACTCTTGTCAGCAAAGGGCTTTTTTTTAGATGACTGGACATGTGTGAGACAGAGCAGTGGAAAATAGCATAATGTCACCATAATCCCGCCTTGCAAGCTAAATATGGAACTTGAAGAATAAGATGTTAAAGTTAAAATGGAATCGAGGGTAGGCAATTAACACCGCTCTTCAACTCTCCTTTAACGTGTGGAAAAGAAGGGGAAAAAGCAGTATAGGGGAGCAATAGTAAATTTGATGATAGAAGGAGGTGACCTTGTTAGGTAATTAACATTTTCTTCCAAGTTTAATTAGAAAAGTTACATCAGTCCTAAATAAGCATAAAAGGAAGAGGGCAATCAAAAAAAAAGGAAACGGCAAAAAAACCTCTGTCTGAAGGCAAAATCTTTTGTTATTGTATGAAAGCATTAAAATCCACCTGTTCATAAGCAAATTGCCTCGTTCACTGAAACTCCTCAGGGACCAAGCGCTTTTCAAAATAATGTCAAGTGTTAAAATAGCTATTTATGTGCTTAGAAACACAGGAAGAAAAAAAAAAGAGAAAATTATTTTTCCATGTCGCAGCCTCTGTTAAGCCTCAGAAACAATGCTTCAAAAACTTTTCTTATTTGGAACTGCATGTCTCTGTTGGCCCTTTCTTTCCCTGCCAATCCCTGCTTTAACGTCCTTCTGTGCCAAAGTTAACTTCCTCCAGCTTGTAATCACTCCGAAAGAAGCTGTGTTTCCTTAAATCCCAGTGTCGTCATTGGCATCTGGTCCAAACCTAAAAGCGGGTTATTGTCAACAGCTGACTGACAGCAGGATGTTGGTCTGTGCATCTGAACCGTACGGGTACTGGACATTTTTCAGACAGCGTTCTCGCTTTACAATGCAAACAATATAAAAGCCTACCCTGCAAATGACTGATAATCAGTGGGTGCTCGCATGCTGTTGAAGGACAGTCAGAAAACCTACACACTCTCAGGCCATAACATGTACAGTACAGTACAGTACCTGAACTTGACACTTTTTTCACAGTAAAAATGTTTGCTTATGTATTAGATCATGTAACTTTGTTTGCTTTTGTAACACATTTGGTTCTGAATTTAAATTTCTTAAATGCATCCTTTTACAGTCGCGCCACTTTTGGGCAATTATATGCTTGACATATTTTTTTAGATGTAAAAATAAACGTTGCTTTTCTTCCATATGGGATCCTGCTAAAATGTTTGAATATGCAAATAAGAAATTATGTTTACTAGACATGTAATAAAAATAATTTATCTCACTCTATACTGCTTATTCTGTACAGGTATCCCAGGGGGACTCGGCGCACAAAGTGAGGGTGAGAAGAAACCAGAGTACCCGGAGGAAACCCAACAAGCACGGGGTGAACTTGCAAACTCTACACACAAAAAATAGGTGGTCAAACCCGAAGCACTATTCTGTGATGTTAACCACTATGCCACAATGCATATGAAACATACTTCAATTTATTATTACAAGTGGGTTTTTAAAACGAGGGACAATTTTCTTCAAACAAGTCTTCAGTCATGCATGATGAAACTGCATTAGATTATGTAGAAATTTAGATCGCTGGAAGACCAATGCGATGAGGACATGGCAGAATTAGTAATGATGATTGACGGTGTAACAGTGGCAGGCAGGCTGTTGATTGGGCACTGTGGATAGACAGGGCCCACATCTATAATAAGGTTTAATCCTGGGTCGATCCTGGCTACCTCTGATATCGGACCCCCCTGAATCAGCTCTACACTAAAAGATGTATTCTTGACATTTCACAAGAGGATTTATGCAATGTTTGATACAAAGGAGACCACAGACAGATTCAAGACCTGAGAGCAAAACTTTCCATGCTCTTTCATTACAAGTGATCTAATACTTCTCTAAATTGTGGTCTCCCCTGTCAATCACAATGGCACTAGTAAACTGATGCACCTGTTAGCTCATGCACGCAGAAGAGGGTCGACTACAAGTCTGTTACGCTGCACAGTGGTGCAACACAGGCAGATGTTTGAGAGGATGTTTCTGATGGCCTTCAGATGTCCCGGAGGAAGCGTGTGTTAGCTTTCACCCTCCCCAGTCGATGAGTGGGCTGCTGGATGCGACCAAATTGGGAAGGAAACAAGAAGCAAACAAACACAAAATTTCGAGCCAGTCTGAAACAACCAAAAACAGAGCAGTGATAAAAATGTCTCTGTCATGCCAGCACTTGTCCCTCATACAGTGAAGCATCCGGCAGGTACCAGGAGATTGAAGGGGTTTGTAATTGTCTTCAAGTGATGCTCTAATAGCATGCAAGTAACCTTCAGACCTCTCAAGAGGGCTTCTTCTTTAGTTGTCAAAACAGAAAAAAAGTAAAGAAAAAAAATACGCTAAAAGAGAGTCTGAATGAGAGACACTAAGAAGACAGGAAAGACGAGGACAAATGAGGGGGGGGGGAAACAGAGGCTGTCGATGAAAAGAGGAGGGAGAGAACAAAACCACTCCACCTTGCACAAGACCGGGTCCGATTGGCGCCACTTCATCCAGCGGGCAATTATATCGACTAATTAGAGTTGGACAATTTCTTGTTTGAAGTATAAAGAAATGACAATAGAGGGCATGTGAAAAGCTATAATTCAGAGTGAAACAGCGTTAAAAATCCAGGCTAATCCCGCACTAGCATGTGCTTCTATGATAACATACAGCTCAGGCTGTCCTCGATTCTTTCCCTCTCTTTTTTTTTGCCCCCCTTTTTTTTTATTTTATACCATCTGGCCCTCTCATCTCCTACATAAAAAAAAAGAAAACTAATTCATGTTCCGAGTCATCCGCATGATGAATAGTGTAGGTCCAGGTGCTATGAGTGTGAAAAAGGAGAGAGAGCTAGAGAAAGAGAGCGAGAGAAAGAGAGAGAGAGAATAATATGTGTATATCATCACCCATTGTAAACAAGCTGCTTTTAAACTCTGGTTTGTGATTAATGCAGGGGCTTATTCAACAATTCTTCTCTCTCTGTTCAGTGTTAATAATTAGAGATTTAATTCGTTATTCAAAACTGCCTGTGATGCAAAAAAAACTGACAAAAAATGGTGCAAGATGAAGGGGAGGGTCAGGAAATGATGGAAGGAGGAAGGGAGAAAGAAACGCAGCTCCTTTTTTTTTGTATCATATGAAGGTCACAATGTGATGTGATTGTTTGCCTCAGTGGCAGTGAATTATGTCACCAGACAAGCTTTTAACCCATGTTGCCTTTAGTCTCTTTCTCTCTCTCACACACATCCACACACACACATCTCTCTCACTCTCTCTCTCTCTCTCTCTTTAAACAGTTTTCTATTGAAGAGGATTCAATCACCATAATGAATCTGAGGCCAGGCGGCAATCTTCTCCACAAAAAGAAATTCTAAAAGGTTATAGAATTTGTAAAATGAACAGCTTGGAGACAGTAAATGGCAGTGTGAGCGTGTGTGTGTGTGTGTGTGTGTGCATGTAGGCATGTGTGTGTGTGAGTAGGGGGAATCAATTATCCCAGGACATGAGGAAGTCATAATATTTAGTGCACATCATTCACTGCGCTCAGGTAGGCTCACAGACACCGGCAGTTACCAAGGAGGCACTGTTTATTTTTAGGAAAAGTAAGTGTGCATGTGTGTGTGTGTGTGTGTGTGAGTGTGTGCCACACCCGGCAGGCAGAAAGAGGCTGGCACTGAGGCGTGTGAGGGAGGCGCCCCTGACTGAGTCTCATAATCATATGCTAGATTAGGTTAAGTGGTGCACAAACGCGTCAGTAATGCAGCCTACTATCTCCCAGGGAAACTGATTCACTCCTCCCCCAACTCTATCAGCCATGAGACACATATAAACACACACACACACACATATACATATATCATTTGCTCATATACACAGCTGGAACCCCCCCCCCCCCCACACACACACACACACACACACGCATGTTCTCACATGGAACGAATCGATACGTCTGTCAGTCTCCTTCTCTGACATGTTCACATCAGACCTGGTCATGTGTGAAATCCCTCAGTGTTACAGTCTCACACACACTCGCTGTGTTGATTGATTTTTTTCGAATCCTCAGTGTCATGTCAACTCGTTCCACCTTTAACCAAAAGCGGTATCTCCATAAAGAGCATCTCTGAGAAGGCTACCCACAATCCCCTGCACGAAGGGCGTGTCCCGGCATCAATACCAAGTCAACATAATGCCAGCGCTGCCTAATTTAACTCACACAGAGCCTTTTTTCATTATTATTATTATTTTTGCTGTTGTTGTTGTTCATGACTTATTTACATGACAACAGTTGTTTACGGAAAAGATCATCCTGGAATCTGCCTGCGTTCCTAAAATGAACCGCTTAACCTTCTCGGAGGCATCCAGATTAACATTCCTTCCTCCCTTAATTACATATCCCTCCTATGAGTTGACTGTAGATACTAAATAATTCATACTAATTACCGAATAATATGCTTTAAGATGAATAACTGTGGAATAATCCAAGACTTTAAGAGTTAAAATACGACAACAATACGACTCTCCTAACGAGCCGTCTGAAACCGAGACACGCTATTATTATCAGTCGTTTTATTCTTAAATATTAATTAATCTCACTGCTCGTTTAAATGAAGGGTGGGGGTTAAATCATTAAAATACACCAAACAATCAAAGACAATGACGTTCCAGATATGAAGGAATGCAGGAAAACAAGTTATATACTGTAAGAACAGATACATTTTTTTTTAATTATTATTATTAATTTACTAGAGAGTAGGATTGACTTTGATTGATTTCAGGATCTGGATAATAAACGTCATTCCTCTTCTTTTTTTATATCTGATGGTCCGATGCTCCCGTATTTTCCAGGTCAACCAGTTTATTTCCTAATTAGACATCATCAGACACCCTCAGTCTGACCCGACTAAGGGACAGACATCTCACCTGGCCTGTGTCTTCACCCCCCCGTAATGAACTCTTAAAAGCAGCGCCATGTGTGCGGAGCACTCGAAGGAGCCCGTAGCTCATCAGTTCCAGTCCTGAAAAGGTTCCTGGATGAATGAGTGCGAGGAATCAAAGGGAGATTACACGTCGGACCATGTATCATCCTCGATATATTGAACGGCGCCTTTGTGCAGATAGAGCGCTTATAAAAAGTGGTATTGTGCTTCGCTGAAAGACCGTGTGGGCTCTCTGCATGACTAATCTGTCTCCTCACATTATTTTATTCAATCTTCGCCGACTTTATGCCTTTGACATTTTTTGCTACACTCAGTAAGTTTGAGTTGAATGGACAATTTTAAAGATTTTTAAAGGCGTTCCACGGCGCAAGGAGAACAAAAAAAAGAGAGGCCTTTTGTTTCAATGCATAATTTATTACTAAAAATGGTCTTTTGACTAATTCCAGCAGGCAGGGTGAGATTTTGAACACGGCCATTTTTTCCACTCCATATTGAAAGGCGCGTTGGATTTGTGGAAGAGAAACATTTGATAATGCCTTGAAGAGCACTGTTACAACCACCCTCTTCACTCGCCGCCCCCCCCCACCCCACTTCCTCTCAATCACACACACACACACACACACACACTCTTAAAATCCAAATGAATCACAGTTGTGCTATGAATGCAGCATTATGCATACTCTAATAAAACTGCGTTTGCACTGTACATATACGCACAGCGGTGTTATTTGTGTTAAGACATGATCAAAATCCCTGATAAAGTAAAATACAATTAGTAAATGACAGGAAATCAGCTGGTACTCTGCAAATGATAAAGTCTCTCACACCTTCTCCAACAGCATGATGAGGTCACTGGCATTAAGAGATTAGCTTTAATCCATCAGCAATCATCATTTGAATATGTGATTATTAATCCGTCCTGTTAAATTGATTATGGTAGTGCTGTGGGACAGGTGGGGTCAGAAACAGCACCTGGCCACATATGGAGAAGTGTAAGCTGTCTCACACATATATACACACACACACACACACACACACACACACAGTCACACACTCACAGACAGAGACACCTGTTCACACCATCTTCCCAATCATTACCGCCTATCAAATATGTACACTCCTCACTCTCTCTGTCACACACACACCCAGACGGGAGCTTCCTGTAGGCCTCAGGGCACAACATACCTCCAGACAGAGTATATACAGTATTAGCAAAGAATATAGTTATGGATAAATAAAAATCCTAAAAAACAATAATAAGATTTAAATCTGAGCGGGATTCCTTATGCTTGCACACCTTTTTTTCTTGTGCACTGCAGGTTGAGCTTGAAGTTAATTTACAGTAAGTATACAGTAGGTAAAGGAATCTGAGTTGAAGCCCCTTCCACTTCAATGCTGCATTAATAAAAAAGTAAATAAAATAAAAATAGGTCACATAGGCAAAGAAATAGATACACAGCAGAGATACACATCATCACATGTTTTTTTCTGGTTGTTTTCAGTCTATGTCCCAAAAACAAAGTACAGTAATATGCTCTCATTTTGAGAGTGGTCAAGGCATTAGACTACGATTCGGAAGGTCCCAGGTTCAAACCCCATGACCACCAAGTTGCCACTGTCGGGCCCTTGAGCAAGGCTCTTAACCCTCAGCTGCTCAGATGTGTAATGAAATACAAATTTACTTTAAGTAGCTCTGGATAAGGGCGTCTGCCAAATGCATTTTTGCGATGTCATTCCCATATCCCGGTAAAATTTACATGTTATAAAGGTAATAATAACTTTCGTTCAACCTGACATATCTGAAAACCCAAAGCAAGACCGAAACTTACCTCTGCTGCAGAGAAGTTCATTTACTGTAGAGTCACCAGCCTCAGAAATCACCAATTAACAAACAGCACCTCAGATTAGAGGCGTTATGAAGACTTTACAGAGCCTAAGTAGCAGATACATCTCAATACCAACTGTTCAATGGAGATTACTGCATATTTTGGACGCCTTCAGCATTGTTTTAATGTAGAAAGAAATAAAAATCAGGAAAATATAATTGAATTAGAAGATGTGTACAAATGTATGACTGATAGTGTATCAAGTATAAGACTAACACACATTAACTTAATCAAGTGTGGCAGAGAGTAGTTCAGTGCGTGTGTGTTGAAACAGCTGGGATAACTTTATGTTGGAAAAGTCAAAAAGCGAAAGTCATTCAATTTACTTTATTCATCATCAGTAATCAAATTATCCTGGTCAGGATCATGGTGGATCTAGGAGTCTATCCCAGAAATACTGGGAACAGATTGTGCATTTATTGTAGATCGGACTCCAGTTCATCACAAACACACACGCACATACACATACGCGCGCTGAAATGATTAGTCACATGTACAGTCCATACAATAACTCAGGATTGTTCAGGATCAAACCCTGGGCCCTGGAGCCATTAAGCAGCGATGAGACAGACTGAAGTTTCTGCCACATTTGTGGATGAATTCTTGAACCTGAATGTGTACAATTCTTTTAATTAAACAGTATATTTAACAGTCATTTTGACCATAAAATACATTAGTATATTAGAATAATACACAAATATATTAATTCATTTATTCACAGTTTACAACACTTCACATCATCTATGCCTAATAATTAATAGAATTGTTTTTAATTATTTTCAAATTAAAATTTATAATCAGTAAAGAGAGTTTTCTTTAAAAAAAATTCAATTAACATTTATGAAAGGAGTCTCCAGTGTCAGCGCATTCTAACGGTCAGTAAGTTGCCCAATACTTGAAAGTCTTCAAGTCAAAGTAATATAAAGTTTCTACCCGGCAACCTGTGAGGCTTTTACTGACTGTTTGTTATGACATAAATGACCTACAAAATTCAATATAAATGTACTGTATATAGCTACTGTATTTAGTATTTAGCACTGTCACCTTGCACCTCCAGGGTCCGGGTTCGACTCCCATCTCTGTGTGCATGTAGTTTGCATGTTCTTTCCGTGCTTGGTGGGTTTCCTCCGGGTACTCCGGTTTCCTCCCACAGTTCAAAGACCTGCAGATTAGGCTAACTGGCGTTCCCAAATTGCCCCCCCCCTTTTTTTTTCTTGGATATTTTCTTTGGCCAAAAAAAAAAAAAAAAACAGGTGAAAAAAACTACTCACTCTATAACCCCTGATATGTGTCTTTGCATTTGTGAACCACTCTCACCTAAATAAAAAAGCAAACCCTTTTTTTTTCATGTAATCTATATCTCCACTTCACACATGGTGAGACTGATGGCCTATCCATGTGCATCTTTGTGAATGTGTGTGCATGCGTATGTGTGTAAGCGGCAGGTGGAGCTCTGAACTGATGAGTTTGTCATACCTGATTATGTCACGCCAGAGCTAGCTTTCTGACAGTAGCGGTAAAGGAGCCATACACTTTTGTCAACACACACAAACAAGTGAGACTCACTGTAATATTCAGAATATTTCCCTGCAGTTCAGAAGAAGCTCAGGCCAGGCTGTGAAAAGCTCACGGCCAGCGAAGTGCTTCAGGATTTGAGGGATGAACAGGGCCTGTTTAAACGACATAAGCAGCACAGAGAAGCTAATCGCCCTGTGATCTCTTAAACACCCTATGCTATGTTCAACGGCAGCTTGAGAACTCATTTAAGGCCTCGGAGGACCACAGGAGGAGGGAAGACATGCAGAAATTAGTCTGTCACTAAACTCCTAAAGTCAGGCTAATGCACTGATTTATTCAGAGGAGACAAAAGAGCAGTGGTTGGTTTTAAGAGATTCATATCAGCTCTCTCGCAGGGAGCTTTGTGTGTGTGTATGTGTGTGTCTGTATAGGAATGAGAGAGAGATAGATACAGAGAGAGAGAGAGAGAGAGAGAGAGAGAGGGTTATCGTGTTGGTGTGAGCTTTAGGTGTATGTAATGCGCATGTTCGCGGCACAGTGTCTTAGTGGTTATCACTGTCGGCTTGCACCACCAGGGTCCGGGTTCAAATCTCGCCTTGGGGTCTATGTGTTTGATGGGTTACCTCCGGGAACTCTGGTTACCTCCCACAGTCCAAAGACATGCAGATAAGTCTAATTGGTGTTCCCAAATTGCATGTAGTGTGTGTGTGTGTGTGTGTGTGTGTGTGTGAGAGAGAGCGTTACCCAGAGGTCCTATCACGGTCATAAAAAGGGAATACAAAGGGAATCACTGTTGGTCCCAAACTAGAGTTTCCTAGATGGATGGATGAAATACATATTTTATTTGTGTGAGTAAAAACCGTGCAAAATATAAACAGTTTTAATGATAAATGAGCTTTATACAAAAACAGTTGTTTTTTTTTATTTAAATTGATCCAAACACCCACCAGAATTTTAAGTACTCCTTCTCATTGTCTGTTCCTAAACTAGACTTCCTAGCCACCTACACATACAAACACCCACACACATGCCATCCACACACACACACACACACACACACACAAACTTTTCTTCAATCAGCCCTCAAAGCTCCCATCCACTCCCAGGCCTCTCTTCAACATTAGGATTATTATTAGGATTATTATTATTATTATTATTATTATTTTGGAAAAGCAGCGCTGAGAGCGCAGTGTGTCGGGGCCCCGTAAACAAATCTATTATTGGTGATGAATTGCATAATAACACCAGCATAATGCATTTTCTCGCGCTGCAGTGTTTTGAGGTGCTGAACTGGAAAAAGTCCTCCGTCTGTAAAATTTGAATAAACACGAGCAGAAGACAGGAGAATATCATCGGCTCCAGTAGGGTTTGCTGTGGCTGAAAAGACGAGATGGTGCCGCTTGTTAATGAAATGCTTCCACCGAATCATCTGTCTTTCTCTCCAGCCAATTCGGTAATATCTCTAACTGAAACGGATTCAGTCGGAGCTCTGGACTAGAACGTAGCACCAGCGGCGCCGTGGCTTCAGAGTAATCAAGAAGCACGGATTAGAACGCACAATGATCTTAAAGTGGTGTGACCGAAAGCCATGAGCTTAAATGCAGACGAGGGCATTAAATATAATCAGCCATCAATCATCTCTGTATTGTCCCGCTATTTCTTACCAATAGATGATTTGTATGTTTTTCTGCAGTAGCTTAGTGGTTCAGATTTTATAGGCCACAACCAGGGCTTGGCACTTCAAGGACATCATACATCTTTTTTTGCTCACCATGTTTCTATCTATAGACACTTCATTTCTCTGTATATACTGTAGCGATCCGGCACATTTATATTATTCTACTGTATATATCGGACCTCATGGCAAGTCAATCCGGACCCTGCTGTGTATTTTGAGGTCTTTGAAGCCATTGCGTGCTCGTGCACAGTCAGCTTCACTCTTTCTGGATCAGCTGGTGAAATTCTTTGTGTTTTCTTCGTCTTCAAAAAATGGGGGCCCGGATACACCCACTGGGATACATGAGGCGGAGTATGCCCTGGGCACACAAACATACAACCATACTCACACTCACATTCACACACTACAGGCAATTTAGGAACACTAATCCGCATGTCTTTGGACTATGGGAGGAAACCGGAGTACCTGGAGGAAACCCACCATGCAAACTCCATGCACACAGACTCGAGGCGGGAATCAAACCCTGACCCTGGAGTTGCAAGGCAACAGTGCTAACCGCAAAGCCAAACCAAATGCACTTTGCTAATTTAGTTTGTTTGGGCATGAACATCAGTCAACGAAAAAAAAAAATTCTTTTTTTGTTTTGTTTTTTGTTGGGAAAATATCTTTAAACTTTATAATGTTAAAAAGTTGGAGCTGTTTCCAATTTGCAGGCAAACAGTGGCATTTCTTTTGCATTATATTGGAACATATTTTGAATATTTCTGAATGCACGTTCGATTAAAGTAAATTTAAGCATCTTATTGCAGTCAAACAGTCGCATTTTTCCACTAGGCTTGAACGCACTTTGTCTCAGATTGCCTTAAACATGGATGTACGTTGCTTGCAGGTTATAAGCACATTTAGAAAATGCCATTTGCTTAATCGCCATTCATCCTGTACCTTTGACCTTGAATAAAAATCAGTTTCGGACTATACTGTATACAGTATACTGCTATACATTACACCTGTACGGGAAAAAATATGATTTCCGTTGACTTACAGTATACCATGGTGCAAGTTGCTAATCTCCTGGGATTTACACACACAATGGTCTATGAAGTTATGTGTGGAAATGTCTTGTTATGGAGAGAGATCAGAAGAGAATGTCCAGACTGGTACATTATGGTAAACAATCACAACAGATTCCACTCCTGTCAGCCAAGAACAAAAATATAAGACTACACTGGGCACAAGCCAGGGATACGTATCTTTGTTGTGGTACAGGTTTTACCAGATCCCCTCCCTGATGCAGCCATCCCAAGTTTATCCAGGTTTAGAGGTGCACTGGCTCGTTCAAGAGGTTGCTACTCTGACGGGAACCATATGCTAGCCAATAATCCACCAGAGAACTGAAGATTGAAAAAAAAAGTATGTCGCCAACATTTGAGTTTTGTGTCAGATTTTACATCAAGATCACATGTCACCAAAAAGACATGGAAATAGCTTAATTTAAGTCATTTTCTAACCTTGGCTTGGCATCTGACTGCAAAGGTCACGTCGTTTAACGAGCCAGTTTAAGAAACACAGCAGTTAATGCTGTCAGTCTGCCTAAAGATAGCTTGCTAGCTAAAGTGTGATTTTCTCACGTTTTGATGCTTTATCTATGTGTTATAGTGAAATAGACATAAATGGAAGTGTAAATGCGTGACGCATCTCCGCTGTCTTAGGCATCTCGTTGGGGTTTTAACGATGGTAATGGAGAGCGATGTATAGTACAGTACATCAGTCCAGAATGCCAAACAGTGTACAATAAGTTTAGCTATGATATAAAATTTATTCATCTTCTTCTTCTATACCGCTTTATTTAGGGATTTAGGGTCGCGGGGACCTGGAGCCTATCCCAGGAGACTCAGGGCACGAGGCAGGGTACACCCTCAAAATATAACTTGAAATGTAAGTACGCTACAGTATAAATTATATGAACTTCTTTTTGCAGGAAAATCAAGGAAACAAAAGTGTCACTAAGAAAAAATATTGGGAGTTTCAATAGGCTTAGATGAAAGCATTTATCATGAGGCATGTTTTTTTTTTCAATATATAAAACTAAATGCAAAGCTATACTTTAAAATGATAAAACTAATGATAAAACTTAGTGATGTTCCTTCTCTATCTCAAGCCTTTTCCTACATAGTTCCCTTTCAAGCAGGTCCATTTTTTTTCTTCCACTCTTATTGTAGACTGTCTGATTCCTCCATGTATGAATTCTAGTTTTCACATTTGTGAAAAATCAACTTTGTACGCCTTAAATAAAGTTAATTATGTCACTGTTTTCAGTCATTACACACCATAATTAGGCACATACAAATAAATTAGAGCAAGTCAACAGGGATTCAAACTTTTGAGCTTGCTTAAAAGGATAAATGCTGACGTAGACTGTGTTGCTGTTATATTTAGGTCAGGTTTTAACAGTGTTTCTTTTTCTTTAAAAAATTATAATAATAAACATGAATTTCTATTTTTATATTTAAACTTTTTCCCCCCTTTTTTTGCACCCAAAATCCAAGGTAAGGGTGAACAAATCAAAAGCCAGCTATTCATTTCTAGCTGCTCCTATTTGCTTTCAAATGCAACTTTTAATTCAATATGCACATTTAAATATAATGTTTTCCAGCCCATTCATAAAATGATCACTGCCATGATTTGCATCACTGCTCATTTCTGAAGCCCTGCGGCACTACACACATCGATGAGTGGCATGAGCTAAATGTCAGTAAAACTATTTTTACTAGACGGATTAATTTGTTTTCACAAATGATAGACATTCTTAATAATTACCCACAAACGCTTAATAATTTCGTATGTGTAAATGAAGTATGTACGGTACAGTACAGCCACCCTGGAGTTAAATAACTTACAGCACGTCAAGCACGTCAAATATAGATGACTAAAATAAGAACTCATAACTCGTAGCTAAAAAAAAAAAAAAAAATGTAGCCAAAGTCCTGTTGCTTATCGTTTTTGGATTTGTTCATGCCCCAAATGTGACATGCTACATTAGAGACATTATGCGAAGAGAATAAAGTCAATGCTTTAAAGAACCATTCAAAAACAAGCTAATTTCCCTTGCTGTGTTTTATGTCCCTTAAATAACTTGCTAATACTTTTAAGTAATTTATATTAAGTATCACAGTTTAGTCAAGTTAATTAAAAATTGGATAGTAATATTATTATTTGTTCTACTTGGACAGCTCGAGTGTTTATGCAAGGACTGGACAAATGATTTTTCATTCATTCATTCATTTTCTATACCGCTTAATCCTTCAGGGTCGCGGGGGACCTGGAGCCTATCCCAGGAGGCTTCGGGCACTAGGCGGGGTACACCCTGGACAGGGTGCCAATCCATCGCAGGGCACACACACATACACACACTCACACACCCAATCACACACTACGGGCAATTTAGGAACGCCAATTAGCCTAACCTGCATATCTTTGGACTGTGGGAGGAAACCGGAGTACCCGGAGGAAACCCACCAAGCACGGGGAGAACATGCAAACTCCATGCACACAGAGACGGGAATCGAGCCTGGCCGGGGAATCGAACCCAGACCCTGGAGGTGCAAGGCGACAGTGCTAACCACTACACCACCGTGCCGCCACAAATGATTTTATTAAGTTTTATTAAAAAGTCCTACTGTAGCTGTCCAGTCTCATGTTTTGGTTGCCCATTAACTGTCTGATTAAAATGTAGTAGCTCATATATAACCAGCTAATTAAAAGAAGGACTTTAATAAAGACCAAAGAAAATGAATGAGTATATGGAATCCTGAAAGAGGATGTGTTGGTATTCATAATCCTTCTACTAGCCATAATCCTTACACTCGCCTGATTGGATTGTGTTTGAGATGGAGCACATCGTGCTTTTAACCTTAACAAAGTCAACTGGTCGTTGGTTTTTAGTTACTGTAGGAGCTGCAGCATTCTCTTCTCATCTCACAAGTAAAAGAATGATTCGTGTCAGGTTAGTGTCTTTATTCTTTCTTCATACGTTCAACTGCAAAGTTACACCCTGTGCCAAATCAAATAGTTTCACATACCTGTGTGTTTTTGATTATGAAAAAAATGGGGCTGGATTTTAGTTCTATATTTATAACATGACACACCTTGATAACTCCTACATATGAGCTAGACAGACAGACAGACAGCCCCATGGTCTGGGGTCTAGAGAGCAAAATGGGTGGCAGGGATGCCATAATCTCTCTCTCCCATGTCACTTTGTGTGACATTAGCCAATCATGGTCAACTGTAAGCTCATGTATGCAAATGAGGGCAATACTTTTTTGTATTGTATTGACTGTACTTGGGTACTCTTGTGTGTTTACGCTCTCTGCAGGTGGCGGTTTGCACCTAGTTGCTTTGCAAGCCGCCAATAAACACAAAGAGAAGAAGAATACAAGGACGTCAACCTTCTTACAACTTCTTACTAATATACAGGTCCTTCTCAAAAAATTAGCATATTGTGATAAAGTTCATTATTTTCTGTAATGTACTGATAAACATTAGACTTTCATATATTTTAGATTCATTACACACAAGCTGAAGTAGTTCAAGCCTTTTCTTGTTTTAATATTGATGATTGTGGCATACAGCTCATGAAAACCCAAAATCCCTATCTCAAAAAATTAGCATATCATGAAAAGGTTCTCTAAACGAGCTATTAACCTAATCCTCTGAATCAACTAATTAACTCTAAACACCTGCAAAAGATTCCTGAGGCTTTTAAAAACTCCCAGCCTGGTTCATTACTCAAAACCGCAATCATGGGTAAGACTGCCGACCTGACTGCTGTCCAGAAGGCCATCATTGACACCCTCAAGCAAGAGGGAAAGACACAGAAAGAAATTTCTGAACGAATAGGCTGTTCCCAGAGTGCTGTATCAAGGCACCTCAGTGGGAAGTCTGTGGGAAGGAAAAAGTGTGGCAGAAAACGCTGCACAACGAGAAGAGGTGACCGGGCCCTGAGGAAGATTGTGGAGAAGGACCGATTCCAGACCTTGGGAGACCTGCGGAAGCAGTGGACTGAGTCTGGAGTAGAAACATCCAGAGCCACCGTGTACAGGCGTGTGCAGGAAATGGGCTACAGGTTGCAAATTTTGCATGTCATTCGGAAATCAAGGTGCCAGAGTCTGGAGGAAGACTGGGGAGAGGGAAATGCCAAAATGCCTGAAGTCCAGTGTGAAGTACCCACAGTCAGTGATGGTCTGGGGTGCCATGTCAGCTGCTGGTGTTGGTCCACTGTGTTTTATCAAGGGCAGGGTCAATGCATTTTGGAGCACTTCATGCTTCCATCTGCTGAAAAGCTTTATGGAGATGAAGATTTCATTTTTCAGCACGACCTGGCACCTGCTCACAGTGCCAAAACCACTGGTAAATGGTTTACTGACCATGGTATGTATTACTGTGCTCAATTGGCCTGCCAACTCTCCTGACCTGAACCCCATAGAGAATCTGTGGGATATTGTGAAGAGAAAGTTGAGAGACACAAGACACAAGAATCTGCAAAAGGATTCCCGACCAAGTATTGAGTGCAGAACTGAACATAATTATTTGAAGGTTGATTTTTTTTGTATTCAAAACACTTTTCTTTTATTGGTCGGATGAAATATGCTAATTGTTTAGGATCTAATATACAGGTTGATGAATTTGCAGAAGAGATGAGTGAAATTAGTTCATTCTCTTACATTTACATTTAGGCATTTGGCAGATGCTCTTATCCAGAGCGACTTACATTTTTATCTCATTACACATCTGAGCAGTTGAGGGTTAAGGGCCTTGCTCAAGGGCCCAACAGTGGCAACTTGGTGGTTGTGGGGTTTGAACCTGGGATCTTCTGAACCATAGTCCAATGCCTTAACCACTATATATATTTTTTTCATTTATTTATTATTATATATGTTATTTATTTTAGAAAAAATACACAGAGCAATGCTCTCGCATGCCTTCCTACAGTATCATTTATGGGTATGTAGGTTAAATGGTGAGATTTCAGAGGTGACAAACAGTGCTGATGATGTAGAGTTCTAAAGAGCAGTCCATGTCCGTGTTCAGGTCAAGAAACGGTAGACAAGTCGAGTAGGCTTTGATGATCATTTCAACCATATTCAGATCAGTGCACAGTGAATCTAAACAATGTTCCACCAGGACTAAGGTGATACATACATACAACATAAATTAATAAAAATCCTAATTAGCTGACTAGCTAAGCCAACAAATTAACAACATAATCTAAGTATCTATACAAAAAGACAAAAAAGACAGCAAAAAGGACAACAAGTCTACAGTGAAACCTCAGATTGTGAGTAATGCGGTTTGCAAGTGTTCCACAAGACGAGCAAAGATTTTTAATAAATTTTGACTTGGAAAGCGAACAAATCTTGGTTTATTACAGTATGTATCACGCATGCGCTTCTTGTTTTAACACATAGCGTCACATGATTGCAACTTAGTCAATAATGTTTTTTCTCTCTCTTGTGCTGCGGAATTGTGGGTAATTGTCTCCCCTGCTGAGTCTTAGTGCGCGTCTCTTACTGGTATAATAAACATCCGTGCATGCGTGTACTCTTTACTACACCGCGTTCCAAATTATTATGCAAATTGGATGTAAGTGTCATAAACATTAAATGTTTAGTTATTAAATTAAACTCATGGATGGTGTTGTGTCTCAGGGCTCTTTGGATCATTGAAATGAATCTCAAACACGTGTGATAATTAGTTTGCCAGATAAGCCCAATTAAAGGAAAAGTACTGAAGAAGGTTGTTCCACATTATTAAGCAGGCCACAGGTTTCAAGCAATATGGGAAAGAAAAAGGATCTCTGCTGCCGAAAAGCGTCAAATATTGCAATGCCTTGGACAAGGTATAAAAACATTAGATATTTCATGAAAACTTAAGTGTGATCATCGTACTGTGAAGACATTTGTGGCTGATTCAGCCGTAGACAGGTTCGTGCAGATGAAGGCAGAATGAAGAAGGTGTCTGCAAGACAAATTCATCGGATTAAGAGAGCAGCTGCTGAAATGCCATTACAAAGCAGCAAAAAGGTATTTGAAGCTGCTGGTGCCTCTGGAGTCCCGTAAACCTCAAGGTGTAGGATCCTTTAGCCTTAACCAATGCTCACAAGCAGAAACGGTTGCAGTGGGCCCAGGCATACATGAAGACAAGTTTTTAAACAGTCTTGTTTACTGATGAGTGTAGTGCAACCCTGAATGGCCCAGATGGATGGAGTAGTGGATGGTTGGTGGGTGGCCACCATGTCCCAACAAGGCTGCGACATCAACAAGGAGGTGCCGGAGTCATGTTTTGGGCTGGAATCATGGGGAGAGAGCTGGTAGGCCCCTGTAGGGTTCCTGAAGGTGTGAAAATGACCTCGGCAAAGTATATTGACTGACCACTTTCTTCCATGGTACAAAAAGAAGAACCGTGGCTTCCAGGAGCAAAATCATCTTCATGCACGACAATGCACCATCTCATGCTGCAAAGAATACCTCTGTGTCATTGGCTGCTATGGGCATAAAAGAAGAGAAACTCATGGTGTGGCCCTGACCTCAACCCCATTGAGAACCTATGAGGGTGGGAGGCAGTTTGATTCAAAACAGCAGCTCTGGGAGGCTATTCTGACGTCGAGCAAAGAAATTCAAGTAGAATCTGTCCAAAAACTCACAAGTTCAATGGGTGCAAGAATTGTGAACGTGATATCAATGAAGGGGTCCTATGTTAAGATGTAACATGCCCTGTTAGGATGTTTTTGATTGAAATAGTTTTTGATTTCTTTAAATATGACCTCCTAATGCTGCAAATTCAACAAAAGCCTATTTTCAGTTCTTTACAACCTATAAAATGTTTTAACTCTGTTGTGCAGAATAATTTGGAACAGAGCATTTTCAGTTTTTTATTTTTAAAATAAATATTGTTATCATTAGGAGGTTTGTTCAATAAAATTCTAATTATACCCTAATCGTTGATGACTAGAAAATTATACTGACTATCATTTGCATTTACTAATTATGAAAATCAGAGAAAGATATAATTTGCGTAATAATTTGGAACGCAGTGTATAACACTTTCACGTGTGTGAAAGTCTCATTAGAGAGGCTAAAGATCCATTTTCTCCCTCTCTGTTTCAGCTTGTGGTTATGTGTGTGCACGCGCGTAATTTGATACTGTGCCCCTTCACACACACACTCTCGCCATTACACCCTACCCCCACCCCCTCTCGGCTTCACACACACACACACACACACACACACACACACACACACACACACACACACACACACACACACACACACACACTCTCTGCTCTACACAGAAACACTGCTGTGTCACGATTCTTTTCAAAGGTAAAGTACAGGTTCGTTTGTTTGTTTGTTTTACTTTACAGCAGTGATGCGCTCACGCAAGCGTCATTAGCGATGTTTCTTGCTAATTTTTACAACAAAACAGTCTTTCCGTTAATGTGTGTGTGTGTTTGTGTGAAATTTATTTATATTTTTTAAAAGGTAAAGTGCAGTTTTTTTGGGCTGTGGAATGAATAATTTGAGTTTCCAAAATTTTTATTTACGAGTATTTTGGAATACGAGGCCGCTTCCTGAACGAATTATGCTCGTAATCCAAGGTTCCACTGTATGAGCAAATGTTCAAACAAGAGCAACAACACGAGACAATGCAATATGGCCGATACAGTTGGCTTTCACATTTGATTCGACACTGATCTGCCCAGGGGTACAATACGGAGTGTTACTCACTTCTGGGTCAAGTGTACCGGGTTCTGTGCTTTATCTCATAGAGAGAGTTAGCTTTTATCCTCGCCAGCAGGTAGCAGTCGTATGATAGGGAGGAAGTGAAAGAAAATGGGGGGAAAAATATATTTTACTATAAAGGCATTATTAAGACACTATAAGGACACAATAAGGACACTATATCATCTTGTGACTTGTAGAGTAAACTCCATGATCCTTTCAGTCTCTCAGTTATAATATATACAGTAATAAATATACAGCTGTGGTTTACAGACATGAATGTCAGGGCAATTTTCGGCTTTCATTGATTACTTTGAACTTGTCTTTTTTTTCTGGGGAAGAATGATTGCCCATGATACATCTTAAACAACAAACAAAATTTTAAATTATACATAGGGTCAAAAATTTTTTCGAAAATCTTGTGCACCAAATTCTTGGAGGTTATACAATCATTCAGCCTCAGAAAAAAAAATCACTGCAAGCCCGATATTACCACTGTATTCACGTTCATCATGAGTTCATACAAACTTTCGGCCGTAGCATTATTCAAATTATAAATTGTCCTCCCATTGTAAACATACACGCTCAAATGTCGTCGGCCCGCACACGCCCACGTCCACACACATGGTTACATATATCACACCATGACACATGTTGAGTCACGGTTTGAAACGCACACACACAGAGTGACTGGCAGGACACCCACGCATGCATGGCAGGGGAGCGGAGTGTTAAATGTGGGAAGTCCTGACGACGGAAGACCTCCAGCGGACGAAAGAGGAACCTCCAGGATGGAGCCAAGGCGGGCAAAAGCAACATCGTCGTCATCCCTCCGCAACAGGGAGAAAGCAGCATGGCCGCTTTCTCCCAGCGGCTGGTGAGCAGGGACAACACGGCCCGAGCCATCTGCTGCGGATCCCGTTAATATTTCTAATGATGTCGCCATATGCGTGACATAACAGCTTATAAGCATTAGCAGAAGAGTCGTGCTAAGAGTTGTGACACGCCGGGATGTAAATCTGTGCCATATCATGGTTGGCACTTTTGTGTGGCGCCACATATTATAACGCTATGCACCATGGACTACAATGACATGCTTATGAGAGTAAACGGCGGGCTTTATGGCAAGTAATTCGGATTAGGTGTAAAACACAAGGTCACTCGTCATTCTGGCTTTCAGGTGCGGTTTAAGAGTTGTAGCTTTTACTTGTGCAGCATGGCAGATCAGACGGCTCAGACAGACGGAATAAATAACGCCAACAAGACACCACCTTAAATCAATGTCAAGTTTTTTTTAAATTTCTTTTCTTTCTTCTTCTTCTCAGCTCTGAATCAAGTCCTGCTACATACATCCTTATTCTCTCTCTCTCTCTCTGTCTGTTTCTCCCCACCACACACAGACTCTAAGGGTGGAGCAGATGATGTTTAGCTGTGGTAATTTGAATATATTTTTGGGTCAATCGTGCGCTCGAGAGAGACACTTCCACGCCTTCCATGTGCAGAACAATTTAAATTTTTCATACTCCATTTAAATATATGGGCCACCCTGTTGGCAATCTCACAATGCCAAAAGCTCCTCTGATTTATGAGAGCGAAACAAAAGCCTGGCATCCAGCGCTCATATCTGCTCTTACCTCCCCTGCCTGGTGTTATCTTTAAACCATTTCACCTTAAGAAAGAATCAATAAAAACAATTATGAGAGCCAGAGGATCCCACCGATTGCACACGGCTCACACGTTCTGCGTGTCTGCTATTTTCATTCTCTCTATTTATTCCTTCTCTCTCTCTCTTCGTCCCTCTTCCTCCCATCCTCTTTTTCTCCTTGGCGACTCACAGGGTATGGCATAATATTTAATTACGCTTTATAATTTATGCAGGTTATCACACACTTGTGAGAGCATCATTTTATGTACATTGTGCAAATTGCTTTTTTTTTCCCCTATCCTTTTTTTTTTTTTTTTTTTTTTTTTTTTGCTGGGGTTGGGGTGTGTTTAGAGCAGGGTGGGGGATGGATTTATTTTTTTATTTTTTTTGCAGGCATAGACAAAGATATTGAAGTCGGGTGCAAATGTGAAATGAATAAACAGGTTGGATCTCTTCTTCAAGAGCCTAAATGAGATCTGTAGGAAATAATTTAAACCAGCGATAGGACCATTCATCATGAGGAGAAAAAGAAAGAGAGAGCAAGAGAGTGGTGCCCCTGGCCCTGGCGGCTGCAGCCAGCATTCTGCCACCATGAAAGAGCCATTACACTCAGAGAAAGAGAGAGAGAGAGAGAGATCTGTCTGTGTATCCTCTCATCCTCTCGTGATGAAGAAAGACTGAATAAGTGCGTCTTTGGATGAAGGTAAACTGCAGTTTTTAACGGAAATAATACAAGAAAAATAGATCCAGAGGAATTCAAATTCGCTCGACGTTTGGCATCATTATGCAAATGTTTAAGGCCTGCAAGAGAACTAGACAATGACCCGCATCTACATAAAAAGTTAAAAGCAAAATATTTTCACCTTAACATACGACCTTAACACACATCGGCGGAGAGGTAACCAAAATGCAACTTTGTTCAAAGCACACATATAACTCAATATGCTTGTCAAACTGCCACTGGTGTGTTTGTGTTCGTGTGTGCGCGCGTGTGTGTGCGTGTGCTTGTGTATGAATGGTGCACCTGCGTCCATGTTTCATAGCAACCACAGCTGTTTCTGTCCAGACCAGGTGTGTCGGATTCAGGAGGCTCTATCATTAGCAATGCTAATGATGCGCATCTCCATACCTCACTATATAATTAGGGATAAAGTTGACGTGCAGTAGGCAGCAGCCTTTTGCACTTTACTATGGTGTGTGTGTGTGTGTGTGTGTGTGTGTGTGTGTGTGTGTGTGTGTGTGTGTGTGTGTGTGAGAGAGAGAGAGAGAGACGCTGCTATCACAGGGAAAAAGCCTCGTATTTCCCGACACAACTTTTTCCGTGAAAAGGTAAAAGAAAAACGCTTCCTGTTCGTCATGATTTTGCCACCTTGGTGCACTTTTTTAGTTTGATGTGTAGGTGTAGGAAGGTAGGCGTGTCAGCTTTCAAAGAGAAAAAGGAAGAAAAAAACAACTAGAAAGTTTTTTTTTTTTTTTTTAAAGGACTTTTCCTGTCAAATGCTTTCTTTACCTGGATGCACATAAAGTGGTAAAGTAAGGTATTACATGCTTAACTACAGTATACACACACCCTTGTAAAGTATTAATATTCAATTTCATAACAGTACCTGTGAAAGTAAGATGAGTTGCCTCGTAATACTGCAGCATATCCCATGAACACTGGGTGTAACTGGTCGCGAATACTCCCTGGCTGGGACGCCAGTCCATCATAGGGAACATTTATACACATGTTCACACTTGAAGCAGCCAATCAACTGGAGGAACCCCAGAGGAATCCCTACAGTACTGTACGTGAACGTAGACATTCAGGATTTTCCGATTAAGGACCAAACCCTGGACCTCGCAGAACTAAGCCAGGTCATAACATCCCACAATAATATGACAGTAAGCCTGTGTGAATTTTGCCCTATATTACAGCAATGTGTGTGAGTGTCACTGTGACTCTAGGGCAGCCTGGTGTCTGGGGTTTTTAAATGTCAATGACCTGAGGGCCCAGCTCTCGCACTGACATTCCAAAAGCACACACGCGCATATGCACGCACACACACACACACACACACACACACACACGCACGCATCAGTCAGACCTTCTGATACTGCTCAGTGCCTGATAACACTCCTTCATTCATCACGCTAATGAATCGCACCAAATTCATCATCTATCTCGATGCACCTTTAGCACAGGATGTACAGCTTTCCTCTTTCAGGAGAGACTGCTCCTTTGTGCGTCCGGCTTTTGCTCCAGTCTGCTAGATGTCACATGTGCGTGTCTGCGTTGTAAAACTGGACAGGTTTCTTCTACGTGTCATATTCCGTTGGCTGATACCCATCACTCCCTGGCAGCGATGCTTCCTGACATGTCATTGGTGTGTTTCGGTGGGCGGGGCTAATACACAATCGAAAAACATCCATGTTGGGGTGCATAAGAAAAACTTCAAGCTTTCCATATCATGTTTTGAGGACTTTTCTTTTGCGTGTGGAAAAAAAATAAAAAAATAACAGTGACAGCTAGAACAGGAGAAAAAGCATCAGGGCAATAAAGCAGCATCATGATGAAACCTGGCAAATGAGAATACGATGTAAAACAGCATGAGCACACAGCTAGGGATGACATCTTAGCGAGGCTAACCGGGCCCAGTTTACTTTTATTTATAATCCTTTGCATGCACAAAGAGACAAGATTAAGAGAATGATAAAAAGAGAAACAACTCTTTATTCCTTTTCACTTTTCGGTTGAAATCCGATGTTATAAAACATGCTGTGAAGGGTTATGTGTGGAAAAAAGGGAACACTGTAATAAGATGGACTGGTGTGAACGGAAGCCAGTATATTACTGGGAAAGAGGATGATGGACTTGTTGCACAGTTTTTGAAGCAAATGAGTGAAAACTAAAGAGCAACAGATAAGAGGAAATTGCAAAGCATGAAAACCTTAAATTAATGGAACTCTCACTCAACTCAACTCATCTCAACTTTATTTGTGTAGCACTATAACAGCAAGAATGCCCCCACATAAATAATAAAATAATATGAAAAGACATCATTAAAACCACATCACACACATATCTAATCAAACACAATATATAAAATCAACATCTCATGTTGGTTTAAACGCCAGAGAAGAAGGGAAGATGGGTCTTAAACACTCTCAGTGATGTGGCCTCACGAATAGTCAAGGGTAAGTCATTCCACAGTTTGGGTGCCGCCACAGAGAATCACCCCTGATCACCCCTGAGCTTTCATTTGGTTTTAGGTACAGTTAGTTTATCTGATGGTCTAAGAGACAGGGGTGGGGCATAGGGCTGAAGCAGATCCGAGAGGTATGGCGGGGCAAAATTTTCTATACCGCTTAATCCTGTGTTCAGGGTCGCGGGGGACCTGGAGCCTATCCCAGGAGACTTCGGGCACTAGGCGGGGTACACCCTGGACAGGGTGCCAATCCATCGCAGGGCACACACACATACAGTACACACACTCACACACCCAATCACACACTACGGGCAATTTAGGAACGCCATTTAGCCTAACCTGCATATCTTTGGACTGTGGGAGGAAACCGGAGTACCCGGAGGAAACCCACCAAGCACAGGGAGAACATGCAAACTCCATGCACACAGAGACGGGAATCGAGCCTGGCCGAACCCAGATCCTGGAGGTGCAAGGTGACAGTGCTAACCACTACACCACCGCGCTGCCGGGCAAGGTCATGTAAACATTTAAACGTGACCAAAAGAATTTTTTAATTAATTTGGTACTGTAGCGGGAGCCAATGGAGGGAAGCCAGAACTGGAGAGATACTGTATGTTCTCTTTTACGCCTCGACGAGTCGAGCAGCAGAATTTTGGATCATCTGTAATCGATGTAATGCTGCCTGAGAATGACAAAACTGAAGAAGATTAGGGCCAATCTAGAAGTGGATAAAAGATTTTTAAAAGGTGCAGTTCATGATAGTTAACAGGAGACAGCAAGGAGCCATCCCTAAAGTGTTTCCACAAAAATGGGAGCATAAAATTGAGTCTAGACTCCTGAGTCCAACACCAGAAAAACAACTCCACACCAGTACCAACATGACAGCGCACCTGTGCACAAAGCACAGTCCATAAAGACATGATGAGCGAGTTAGATGTGGAAGAACTTGACTGGCCTGCACAGAGTCCTGACCTCAACCCCGTAAAAAACACCTTTCTGACGAATTAGAGCAGAGAGAACATCAGTGTCTGACCTCACAATTGCACTTAGGGAAGAATGGTCAAAATTTCCCATAAACACACTCCTGAAACCTTGTAGAAAGCCTTCCCAGAAGAGTTGAATCTGTTATAGCTCCAAAGGGGGCGGGGCCAACATTATATTAAACCCTATGGATTAAGAATTAGATGTTACTCAAGTTCACTTCCCTGTCAAGGCAGGCAAGCCAAAACTTTTAGCAAAACACAAATTTGTATTAATAGACAACTTTTTTGAATAAAACAGATTGTGAAATGCATTATTTAACAAAGAATAACATTGACAAACTAAAGCTTTATGGAAGGACACATTTACTGAATATTTATGGAAGGAGTCTCCATTGTCAGTAAAGTTTTTTCGCCATAGAAGAAGAAAGGAAATTGAAGTTTCCGGTTTCTCTGCACCATGATGAGCTGTTGTTCTTATTAACATAGACAGACAGAGAGAGAGAGAGAGAGAGAGAACAAAGCTGATAAGGGAATGTTTAAGGGGAAATAAATGTGATAACACGATGCTCCACAACATTGAAACTAACTTTAAACAGATTTAAAAAAATAAATAAAATATAGTTCTTTAATAAGCAAATATCATTTGACTTGGTACAAAGAGAATTAAATACTATAAGACACGTTCAGCTGCACCGCTTCACATCTTCACTGATTATTCTCCCATAGCAGGATGCATCCCATAATGTTTTGCTTTATTCCTTCCTCAGATCTCATCCTGTGTACTGAGACGTGATGAAAAATTCACAGAAATGTCTGCATTTTGGGAAAATATTCAAAATGTGAATGACACAAAAATGCAAGCTGGTAAGCGGATGCTGACATTGTCCCGGGTGGAAAGTGTGAAAACACTAAGAAAGAATAGAAAAGGGGGAAAAAAATTAAAGAAAACGAAAGAAAAAAAAAGTAAAAGAAAAAGACACACGAAATCAGGAACCCGACAATAGAACAAAAAGCCAAATTGACTGACAAGTCGAGACAGATGGGGAAAATGACAGGAAGATTGACACAAAAATAAAGGAACAATGTGGTGAGTCAGAGAGCAGAAGACTGTAGACGGGGTCACAGAAACAGAGACAGAGAAGGAACGGTTTGTGTCAGTCTCTGGCCTGAGAGAGCTCAGCAGCCCTTCCAGAGCGCCCGAGGGGCTTCTAAGCCTTTTCTCCCTCTCTCTCTATCCCTCTCTCTTAGTTTCTATCTGTGCCTCTTCGCCAGACTGAGGCCCAAATTCCACATGTCAATGAGAGACAGAGACAGAGAGGGGGAGGAAGAGAGAGAAGTTCAGCATTCCTTCATCCGCCCAGTGCCGGGCCACCGCTGCAACAAAGGAACCATTGAGGGGGGCCCTGCTTTAAAAGAAGTGTATGTCTAATTTTGGTCAAAGTTCATTAGAGAGCACAATGGCAGCAGCTCGCTCCGAACATGAGGACAGTGACAGAGGCAAGTGCTCCACGCCGGGCCTGATAAGAAAGACGACGGGTCTAAAAAGTACTCCTTAAGAAGGCAACACACAAAAAAAAGAGGGACGAAGGAAGCAGAAGAGGATGTAGAGAGGAGAGAGCGTGGAGAAGAAAAAAAAGGACAAGAGGGTCCAAGTTCTCATATTGAAATACGCCACAGCTTTAACGCCGCCATGTCAATGTTTATTAATGTGACCGGATAACCTTGCAGACAGCAATATTTAAATTTAATATCAAGCAGAACAGGAGCTAATATCTGCAAAAAAAGGAGCGAATTAAGATAATTTGATTCCATTTATTTGTTTGTTTGTTTTTCTTTTCTTTTTTTTATAATACATATAAGACTTTTAATCTTATATTATAGATATTGTTGAGTTTAAAATTCAAAGCAGAACGAGCTGCATGTCGATACACTGATTTCACAAAGTCTAATATTATTAATGAAAAAAATAAAGTGTTTCTGTATTGAATGCATTTTTAAAGGCATTTGTACAGTGCTCCAGAGGAGAGGCTGCCAGTAGAGATGGCCTGTAATTGCTGAAGCCAGTCCTAGTGTTGTAAATGGATATTGGAGATTAGATCTCCCAACTGGAGAGGCATGTCATTTTCCTATTTTTCCTCCTATTGATTTTGCTTGCTTTTATTCTGTTATGGCCGATGCAGTTAACCCGTTCGGTCCCGCCCGAAGCAGCGGCTTCTTCAAATGAGACTACTTGTCATGTCCTTTATAATCCAATTAATGTACACGGGTGACACCAACAAATCATATTCTACCCTGTTATGAACCATCTTACTTTGCTGAAATGTTCAGATCAGGTGTTTTAAGAGGTGACAGTCAGAAAATGTGTACAGTCGAGTACAGCTAATTGTCGTAACTGTATTAGTAGATAGCGCCAAAGCGCCGTTATGTCTCACCGCACATAAACACAATTTCTGACACCCTTTCTTCCCTGCTGCTTGTGTGCTCTGACATGGAAGCCATGTGTGCTCATGCCCTGTCTCCTAATCAATAGTGAAAGCTTCCAATTAGTCAAGACCTGGACGAGCCTCACATGGCTCCCCAACACCACCACCATGTGGCCCTCCTCTCATTAGCCTGTCTGGTGTGCATTTATATATATATATATATATATATATATATATATATATATATATATATATATATATATATACAGTATATAAAACCCCTAAACAGACATGTATACATTACACATATGCACATACTCATTAACCAAATTTGTGTGTTCCTGTTCTGTTCCTGTTGTAAATGCCAGAAGCTTAGTTTGGGTTATGTTGAATTATTTCCTCTCGCTGTAGGGAGTGTTAGCACTGAATGTATATCCCTGATTTGACTGCAGGGTGTGTGAAGGTGTGTGTATACATTGAGCATTGAGCAGGTATTTGTATTTGGCAATATTAAGCTCTTAGCACCTTTAAAAACACTAGAGCTTCACTACAGTGATACCAACACACACACACACACACACACTCAAGTGACAGTTTGTAAGGTTATTAAAAACCATACACTTTGTCTGTCCCCTTAAAAGTAAAAAAAAAAAAAAAACTCAAAGCATTAAGAATGTGCCTTGAATGAAGTGATTAACGGCTGTACAGTAGGCCAGATCTGACGATTAAAGGATTGATCCTTGAGGCCGTTGTGTGAGGGTACGCCAACTCCTTTGTCCACTACTGAAAGGAATAACAGCATCGCTTCTGTAAGGTGAACCTCTCACATCCGAGCTTATCTCGCGCCACCCGCCCCCTTCTCCATCCTCTGCGTTATTTTTACGTTCCCTTGGTGCCCGGAGATAACGTGTCGTCAATATTTAATGGACATGCTTCAACGAGAGCGTGGTGGCGACAGCGAGTGAATGATATTTTGCTGTCAGCAGCCTATCTGATCAGCAGCTGGCCACAGGGACCCGAGCTGAACGGCATCGGCTAATTCTTTTAGAGGCGGAGGAGGTCCGGGGTGCGCCGCAGATGCCTCGTCTCCGATGCAGGGGCCCCTCAAGCACCTCGCCAATCAGTCCTACTCCATAGACTTAAACTAGCATCGGGCTAATGAAAACAAATGGCTTATCAAGCACCAGACAAACCAATTTCAGACATTCATCATGGTCCTCGTAGGTCTCCGCAATCCCATCAAGTCTGTCGCTCTTGCCGCTTACGCCCGTGTCTCTACTCCCACGCGATGGCCTTCCACTTCTCTGTTTAAGCCTCATAAAGACTCGCTCATCTGATAGACAGGCCTCTACGCTGATGACACCAACACCCAATGCAATACACAGCGTGCAAGATGCAATTTAACAGCAATTTGGTGACAAAGTTTGCCCAAACATGGCGGATATGTTACTTTGCAGGTTGACAGAATGGTAAATGTTGCAGCCCGTGGATCAGCTAAGAGATTGCATTAAGCGGAGTCTCTGCTGAGGCGTTTAGTGGTTTACCGTGCACCGAGGATTCGAACTTCTGCGCTGCGGTGATGGTGAACAGTGGTGCAGTTTACTGTACCTTGGCAAAAGCTCAACGAGAGAGAAAGAGAGAGAGAGAGAGAGAGAGAGAGCTCATGAGTAAGCGAGAAAGCGACTGATGTGGAGTGGAAAGTGAGTGACAGACAGGTGACAGGTTAAATTGGAGAAATGAAAAGGAATTATGGACTACTGCCAAATTTAAAGGTGAGGGAGACGAAGAGCAAAGAGAAACAGAGGGGAACAGAAGAAAGAAGTGAATATATCCAATATAGGCAATAATATTTAGTCAACAAGCAATAATATCAAGACTAACATACAGACACAGGTAATTCTATGCATCTCCTCCGACACCCACCCACACACACACACACGCACACACACACACGCGCACACAAAGAATCACATTATACACATTGCTAATTTTAAAACTGCAATGGAGCACCGACTTTTTTGGAGGTCAGCTAGATGAAGACCTCCTCCCTAATTCCTGAGCCCTGGAGAGAGGAAGCAAGTGTTTTGGGTGCTCTCATCAATCATCATTAAGCTGAACTGACTGTCATTGCTGCCTCTGGAGCTCACGAACCCACCACACAGCAATCTCTCCCAGATCTCTGCCTCCTAAAACCAATGCTGCTCGGTACTCACGCAGAAGAAAACGAAACCCTGAAAACGAGGACCGACAAAACCAGCCAGAGACTATTTGCATCAGAACTGAGAAAGCAGCAGCCTGTCAAATATAAAGTACACTTGCAATATGATATGTATAACAGAATGCATTTAATGCTTCAAAAATGAGTCCAAAAGTCTATGAGTCCATAAGCTGTCTGCCAAGAATTGTATTAATTTTATCAGTTATGAAAAATGAATGCACTTTGTCAGATTGTATTTATCAAATAAGATTACATCATTTCTAAGTTTAAAAAAATAATAATAAAAGTTTATTGTTTATATTATTTACTGAAAGTGATTCAAGTTTTAGTGAGTTTATATTTGTCTCAGTGATCAATATCTGAACAGCTGAAACTGTACAGTTGAAGAAAATCATCACCTGGTATTCTTATGCTTAACTGAACCTGATGTAGTCTTCTGCAAGTGGAAACCCATTTCCCTCAACCCTAGCGGGAAAAATAAAAAATTTAGTCTGTTACAAATATATTTAAATCTTCTATAGTATATCGAATATATTCTAATGAAAATTGGACCACCAGTTATATATATTTAAAACACTATATCAAGAATATATAGAAAATACTGTATATTTTAAGTAAAATTTCAGTATTTAATTTCCAAAGCAAATTTATTTAAACTATTTCAATTTACTTGTGGTATATTTAAAAACTTAAAATACTTGTTGTAACAATGTACATACTGTACATTAGAATATGCATTTTAATATACTCAGTCTTAGTATATTCCCAGTTAAATTTGAATGTACTTATTCATGCTTATATATCTCTCTCTCTCTCTTTAGCACATACTCGAACTCATTTTTGCACTCTAAAACATTTACATGCTCAAGCTTATTTTTGTGTGCCATAATACCAGCCAATCAGAAACTGGCAAAGGGCTCATTCTGACTGCTTGTTTCTCATTGGCTCAATTGTTCCCTACTTATGGTTTTGTCTCTACAACTGGTATGCTTTATCAATGCGTACATTATAGTGGTATTATTTTATTTTCATCAGTATAAGGTCAATTTCATGTTTGAAATTAAGTATATAGAATGTGTTGTTTCTATATTCTATTATTGCTAAATCTTACAGTATGTACTTTGCTTAATGCTTAATGCTATGTAGGAGTACCCGGAGGAAACCCACCAAGCACGGGGAGAACATGCAAACTGTATAATGCCTGTATTTGTTCAGACAACAGTTTATATTTTAGTTTTGTGTGTGTGTGTTTTGTTGTTAAGCTACACTTTCTTTTTTAGTAACCATGTGCAATTAAATTCAATCCATTGAATTTACAAATGAATTCTGCCTCATCATTTCTATATAATGTTTAATGTATTTCAATGGCATTAAAAACATGTTATAGTACAGAAAGATGCATTCAGCATTTGTAAAAGGTCCTAAAGCATGTACTAATAACACATTTGCAATATAGTAGTATATACAATCACACAGCAGAACAATATGACAACAACCAATCAGCGTGCAGCTTGCGTGTGCCGTGCAGGTCAAAGTTAATTTCCTACCGCACTTTGAGTAACAAACTTGACACCAGGACGAAAGTCAATCTAACCTCGAGTTATTATCCAAAGATATTGAAATTGTCGATGCTACTCCGTCAACTAGCAGCGCTAGCAGTGGGGCTGTACCAAAGCTGATATCGATCGTGTCGTCTTTCGTGGCCATTACACCTTATGAAAGGTGTCCAAAAGGAGCAAGGATATAACCAGGGCCGTTTCTAACTTTCTAGCGAAAGATATGATGCCCCTAAGCACACGAGGCTGAAGTTTAGCTCCTTATTCGCAACTTCCGATTCGTTTGGCTTCTTATTGCGCAGCGTCTCATTCTGCGGCTGAAGTTTAGCTCCTTATTCGCCTCGTTACTAACGGGAGTGTTCACGCTGGTGAAAGCTGCGCAGTTTATCAATAAAACGTTATTTTGGTGGCTTAAACCATTCTGGCCAAGCAAATATGAACTATACAACACCTAGCAGGTACCCAACTACAGTATATAGTAAAAGTGAAATTGTCCTGGCCCAGATTGATAGCTGCATAATTCATTCCATTTTTGTTGTCATTGCATGCTTAAGCCATTATGTCAGTTTATTGTGGCCGTGTGAAATAGCCTTCATTTAACTCTGAATTTTGGGATAAAAAGACGGCCCTAGTGTGTGTGTGGTCTACATGTTGTTTCTCATTATTGTTTAAAAATCTCAAAACATTGTAATTTATCATCACAAGATACTTTTTATCATCACAAACAAGTATTTTTTTTTATAAAAATCTTTGCCTTGTAAAGATTCTGAGCATGTGCCTATAGTATCGTAATTTTTAATGCCAAATCTGTCATCTGTTTTTGTTAATAAACTATACTTTAAAATGTAATTTAATGTACCCTTAAATTTTTGTGGCTTCAGTCATTGTTGGGATTCTGGGAAGCTGGCAGCAGTAACAGCTTATATAGAAATATATATCGTTATCGTTCAATATGGGCCAAAAATAATCGAGATTACTTTTTTGCCAATATCGCCCAGCCCTATAACAAAGTATATTTTTATGAATCACAAAGTTTACTTTTTTAGTAATTGAAATTGGCCAGAAGTGTAACTGCATGCTACTGCTGCAATAAGAATATATTAATGGTATATTACTAGTTTTTTAAAGTAATAATTGCTGTAATGTACTTATAATACATTAAAGAGATACTATAATTTCAGTAAGAACTGTGTATCAGAAATGTGCCTTAGTACACACACAGCCATATATTTTAAGTGTACTAATTATACTTGAAGTTGTTTCACTTTAACACATAAAAGTATACATGAAATTATAAACATAAAATTGTGTTCGCATTATTTAATTACAACTTAACAAAATTAACTTAATACAACAATTAGTTGTGCCAAAATAGCAAACTTGAAGTATACTGTATAGATAGACAGATAGATAGATAGATAGATAAATAGATAGATAGATTGATTGATTGATACTTTATTGATCCCGAATGAAATTCCAGATATCCAGCAGCAGTAGAGACAATAACACAAAGACAGGTTTGTAAATGTGATTGCAGACTGTACATCTCACATACAGTATCGTCAGTATACACAGTGTAATATAAGAGCTGATCTCTTACTAAGTTACTAGTGCAATGTTGGCTAAGAACTAAAAACTAAAACAATATATAAGAAGCATATAAATAAAGCATGGTGTAGTGGTTAGCACTGTCGCCTTGCACCTCCAGGGTCCGGGTTCGATTCCCGGCCAGGCTCGATTCCCGTCTGTGTGTGCATGGAGTTTGCATGTTCTCCCCGTGCTTGGTGTGTTTCCTCCGGGTTCTCCGGTTTCCTCCCACAGTCCAAAGACATGCAGGTTAGGCTAATTGGTGTTCCCAAATTGACCATAGTGTGTGAATGAGAGTGTGTGTGTGTGTGTGCTCTGCGATGGATTGGCACGCTGTCCAGGGTGTACCCCGCCTAGTGCCCAGAGTCTCCTGGGATAGGCTCCAGGTCCCCGCGACCCTAAATACAGGATAAAGCGGTATAGAAGATGAATGAAAGATAAATAAAGCATATAAATCAAAAGTTTTACAAAAATAATAATAAATAATCATGAGTCTAGCTGTACAGTAAGCACATTTAAGTATGCTTTCATGCAAGGATTTAATATACTTAGCATAGGTTTTTTTTATCCACCTGGGAGTTTTCACTGTATGTTGGGTTCTGAGATGCTTTTCTGCTCACTACAGTTATAAAGTGTATGATTGAGTATTACTTGAGGCGGCATGGGCTTCCTGTCAGCTTAAACCAGTCTGGTCATTGTCCTCTGATATCTCTCATATCAACGAGGCATTTCCACCCATAGAACAACCGCTTAAGTGGATATTTTCTCTTCTTCTCACCGTTATTGTTAGTGTAAACACTCGAGACTGATGTGCATCAAAATCTCAAGAGATCAGCAATTTCTGAAAAAACTCAACCCAGCATCTCATTAAGATCACACTTATAGATTTACAGTATTTTTAAATAGATTTAAATATTGTATAAAGCATCTAAAATGTGACCCATCTGTATTTAAATAGTGTTAGGTTTTAGAAGAAGTTCTTCCGAATGAAACTTTGAATTACATTTTAATAAGTGGTTAAATAAAATCACCTCCTGGATCGTTCGGCATTGGTGGCCTATAACTGGGTTGGAGCAGCCGTTTGTAAGGAGTGTGTGTGTGTGTGTGTGTGTGTGTGTGTGTGTGTGTGCGTGTGTGTGTGTGCGTGTGCTCCTGTGTGACCTGTGAGCTGGTAGTGGGTTTGGGATTCGTGTACTTTAATAGGTTTCCCCCACTCCTCCTCCCGCCTGGCCTGAGTGTTAAGAGGAAACAATGGCTAATTACAGAATAAGGTTAGTGAGAATGGGACAAGTGGGACGCCCCCCTTCCCCTGTTCTTAATGAGCTCTGGGTCTGACCTTGTACAGCCGACGCTCCCTGGCACAACCCTGAGCTCCGTACATGTCAGTGAAACACACACACACACACACGTACAGACAGACCTGCTCAGAGTGCGCATGCGTGTGAAATGGGAGATAGTAACAATACATATGACGTGCATTATTTATTCTGCGTGAAACATTTTAATCATATTTACATCCTACGAAGGTAGGTTTACTGTACATACTGGGACGTCACATACTGGAGGTGGGGGGGGGGCTTAATTCATATAAATCATGACAGATCGCTGAAGCCGTCAGCTCACTGACTTACTTATTACAAAGAATTAGATTTTCGAAACTGGCAGAAATCCATAATCAGCACTGAATATCTTTTCATTTTAGCTGCGGCAGCAACACAAATTTGCAGCTGCCACACTGTTGCTACACCTGTAAAAATTTACTGTATTACAGGACGGATGGTGGTGCTGAGGATGACGATTACTTAAACACCGCATATTGAGCGGAACATACTGCTCGAGTGATCGGTACGGCACTCTGAGCGAATCACGTGACGTAATGAACTATAAACTATTCAAGTGCTTTAAAAGATTTCCTGCTAAAAGCATGAAATGAATGCTGAAGCAATAAGGATCAATAAAACACCTTTTCTTGCATCGGGATACATTCTCTATCCTATAAACATACCACATAATGTATACATAATTCATATATACGGAATAAAAGCAATCCTATACTATAGGAAAAGAAAGAAAGAAAGAAAGAAAGAGAAAAATGCAACTATTCCCATCTGTATGTTTAAATTCGGGGCGTCTTAACCATTACGGTATAAGATATAACAAGCTTTTAGAAATGACTACGCCGAGGATTCGGTCACATTTATTTGCAAATAAATGCCACCAGAATATAACATCAAAATTGCAATTTTACACTTAAATTAATCAGTTTGTCTCTGTATCAGGCTAGCGATGTGTTCAATTTGCAGCTCGCTCATTTCCCCTGGTCTCTATGTGCCTGGATGTGTATGTGTGGAGGTAAAGTGGGGGAAAATGTGAGCAGAACTGTCGAACAGTTAATAGTAGCACTGCAATAACAATAAAATGTCATCAATCTGCGGTGCCTCCTGCTTCTGTCACACCAAGTTTGTACAGATTAATGACATTAGGCCCGAGTAGCAGGCAGACCTCTTAAAGGCGCAGTATCCCCTCACAAACAAACAATGCTAACGGGGAGGGAGGGAGGGAGGGAGGGAGTGCTGGATGAAAGAAGGGAGGAGGAGGAGGAGGAGGAGAAAGAGGGGAAAAAAAGAGGGAGGGAAGGATGGCACAACCCTTCGCCAGTCGCTGGGCTAGAAGCAGATGGCATGATGGAGGAAGGAGAAAGAAAGAAAGGGAGAGAGAGAGAGAGAGAGAGAGAGATGGAGGGAGACAGGGCTGGTTGGAGCCATCTGATGGACTGGTATCAGGGAGGGGTGGCTGGAAAAGAAGAAAACAGCCAACAGATGACTGTTCAATTAAAGAGGGCACTTCAGGGTGGTGAGAGGCGAAAGAAAAGGGAGCGAATTAGAGGAAAACAGAGATAGGTGAGAGGATTAGAGGAAGAGAGACTGAAGGGAAGACACTCGAGAATTGTATGTAACAGATTACGGAAAATGTGTAGACAAAACACACGGCGCTCATGTTACAGTGCCTCAATAAAATATACACGCATGCACATACGAGGCCGACGCCAAGGTGTTTGCGAGAGCAGCGTGTTTGCGCCTTCATCCATCTGTGTGCCTGGTGGTGACATATCAGCCGAGCACCTCAATCAATGACAGACTCTGGGGTGGCGGAGAGCGCTTTAACCCCACGTGAGTCTCCGATCTCGTTTCGAATTCAGTCCCAGCGGCACTAATGCCAGCCACCAGCTCCACCGCACAATCTGCTCTGGGACAGAGCGGAGCCCAGAGTCGCCTCCGCTCCGTTCTCGGTACTCTGCTAGCTTAGCGTATCCTCATCCACCTGCTCCCGCTCCTGCACCCTCCGCCAGTGTAACAGAGCAACAGGATCCCGCTTCTCACAACAGTTATTTATGGGTATCAAGGGCTTGTGCTATTTGCAATAACCAGGATTGCTTCCAATCACGCTTGCTAAAAAAAAAAAACTCCTTCGCCTGTTCAATTTCATTTTTCATTGGACAGCTGTAATTGAAATTAAGCAAACCGATTCTGTGGTGCTCGTCTGACGATGCTAACTGGTGATGGGCGTGTAGTTATGGCGCTAAGTGCCCACAATAGGTCCGCTATTAGAGCAGCGTTGGTTTAAAGGCAGCCTTCCAAATATCGCTGTCTCAGTAGCAATAAGAAAGTAAATCTGCCGGTGTCTTGCTGTTCTGTTTAAGCAAAGTTGTGGTTATTGCTATAACAGGTCTCCGAAGTGCACGTAAACAGGCGTGAAAATAGAATCACGAGTTCACGCTGAAGGTGACTAACTTTGACTCGCCGCTTTTTTCTCCTTCACTCTGCCTCACTTCGCTCCACAACGAGCCGAATTAAGAAAGGCATCAGAGTTAGCATGCTGAGTTTAATGGCACAGATCCGAGTGCGTTCTCCCCATTGCTTGGCCTCAACACGGCGATTTCTCCAACAGCACCACCATTAGATTTTTATGATAAGGAATTAGGGCCGTCCTGTTATTGCACGAGGGGTTTATATAGGGCCTCGTAGGACAACGTGGATGAGGCGGCTTGTGCTCGAGCTACTGCCAATTCACAACAGAGAAACGGCCCAAAATATATCAGCACTTCACACACACACATACACACACACACACACACACATACACAGTCAGAGATCCTGTGAAAATCAGTGACAGACCTGGCTTGACACCCAGTTATTAGGTATGTACACTAAGGCTTATTTTTCCCCCCTTTTTTTTTTAGAAGTCAGCATCTGTGCCAGTGATTGGGTGTGAGATCCCACATATCCCACATATCCTCCTAACCTTTCAACCCGGATTATTAAACTAACACGTCTTTCCACCAGGAAAAAAGTGAGATTGAAGCGTAACAATTTAAAGCGGCGATGCCAAAACTGGAGCTATACAAGATATCTTTGATTTAGCGAGTGTCTGGAGAGCGTGTATCACGTTGGAAGAAGTGTAAGCTAGGCTACCCGGCGAACGGCAGTAACACGGTCCGTGGCTCCTCTCTCCCAGCCATGTCATGCAACACAGGCGCTCTGTTTCTCCCCCTCTGCACCCGCATGAATGGAGGGGGAAAAAAAAAAAGGCCCCGGTTGCCTAGGAAACACTTCAGTCCTGATAATTATTACTGTAACTATCTCCGCACACCCCACCTATAATAGAAATGGATCATAAATTATAATCACTGGCTGGCAGAGCTCGGTGGAGGAGGCCACTCGCTGCTGCCACCCTCTGGCAGAGTGGCACGCCTTCTTCTCGCCCAGATCCCAGAGGTTTGTTTCAATCTAGGACCCTCCCTTATACTGGAATTCAAATATTTATCTTTTTGATGCTTGTTTTCAGAAACCGACCATTATTGAGGATGGGTGGGGAAAAAAAAGGCATTTAATAGTAAATGGAAATACGGTTTCGTTCCAGATTGCACGTGTTTAAATATTTAAGACTTTGAATTCCCATGGTCATATCCTAAGTCATCAAAAAACAATTAAATATTCTTCCAGTTGAAAGTTTTGTTTGTTTATTTTTTAAAATAATTCAGTGACTTTAAGGGGGGGGATAAAAGCAAACAAGAATTGCTAAGTGTGTGTCCTAGTTTCAACAAACTCTGTAAGGAAGAAGGAATACTGTACATGGAGAGAGATACATAAAAATATCAATTTAAAAAATCTCATCTAAGACCGTCGTTAAGAAGGGAAACTACGATCTAAAAGAAAGATAATTATCAGCATATGGATAATTTTATGAGCAACCACATTTTCTGTCCAATTCTGAGAGACAGTGAGAGTGTGCTTCTGCTCATAAGGACATTTAAACAGTTCAGTGTTTTAAAATGATTTAACGGACGTGACTCGGGCAAAGTGCTGCGTTTCTGGCGAGGAGCCGCTCGATGGTGAGGATGCAGCCACTTTATATGTGGTTAAACGAAACCCTCTTTAAAAAAAAGTGCCTTAAATCAACCAAATACAGCTGATTTCGATTCTGCTCCCCTTTTGTGGGGTGGAAAAAGTGGTTTTGCAGACAAAAAAGCTCCCCGTCACCGTGCCAGCTACCCAATTAGCCGATAAAGTGCTTAAACCAGCTATCACATGTTAACATTTCCAGCAGTCGTTTTTGGCCAGGACGTAGTCAAGTTCAAGTCAAGTTCCACCATGCCTACTGCGTATTAAAGACATATGGAGCTGAGGTCTGGCGCACCACAAAATCAGGAAGGAAAAGTTACTCCAAAGTGACACTTCTGGGCACGAGGATGACGAACACTTCATTGTGGCGATCGGCTTTAAGTGGAGAGCAAGAGTGAAAACGTGACAACGTCGGGTGATTCATGAAGTTTTGTCAAGTCGCAGCAGTCTGGGTGTTCCTCTGCACTCTTAATGGGTCTCTGTGGTGAATGAACATCAGCTTTAAATCAGTCACAAGGCAGCGTTCAGCCGGTTGAAAAAACTGTTGTGTGTGTGTGTGTGTGTGTGTGTGAGGGGGAAATAAAACTGGAATTACGAACTGAAAGGAAAACTTTTGGGTCTGAAACAATGAAAGTGCTGCTCTGACGCATCCTAAGCACAATTTTCCACCGGTCTCGGGAGCGCATGAAGCCAGGACTCGAACGCTTTCAAGAGCCCGTGTTCACAAGATGTTAGCAACACGTTGTGGCTCATGCTACACAATGCAAATCACAGAGGAGATTCTCATTAGTAAGTATTGACAAGCCACATAAAACAAGGCTCCTTGTACAGTCTGTTCTCTACGGTAAGCATCACATCCCGGCTCTCCTCCTCTCCTCTCCTCGTCTCATCTCGCCTCCCGAAGCCGGAGCCGTGCATATTTCAAATCAGCATGACAGACAGTGGAAATTATTTATCTCAGGTTCAGGGCTCGTGGCGGACTGTTTAAGCATTCACACTAACAAAGGGCAGCGGAGTCACGATGAGGCTGACAAGGCCTCTCTAACACATGCACACAAACATACACACACACACACTCACACACATTGCAGTCGTACAACAGCACTTTTCAAAAAGCATCCTTTTTTTGAAACCCTGACCTTTGAAGCAGCTTAGGTTCACAAAACACTTCCAAACAGATCTCTCTAATGGCCCCCTACTCAAACAGTCGGCAGAATGCTCGGACCAAGATGATTGATCTCCGACAAGCAGCTCGATGCAGCGCCATGAATCATTAGATCAGCTCAGATGGAGAGAGAAAAGGGAGGGGGATGGCAAGCTGATGGTAAGCAAAGGTAACTAAAGGCAAGAATGAGACAGCCTTCAGAGAATATGAACAAATGTGTCTTTAGTCGTTTATTCCTTAAGTGTTTCCTTATAGTTCTTAACTCAAGACAAGATGACTGAATGTGTATCAGCTGTACCTCAGACATATAATAACAAAAAAGGGAACATAAAAAATATCTATAAACTGTCAGGACTACCTTAAGACTCAGCCTCGGAGTCTCACCTGCTCAGAGTCCAGACGAAACGTTTTCTAAAGGAGGTGACACCACACCGAAGTGTCCAGTGGAGGCTTTATATCCCATGTACCATTTTTCAACCTCACAGAGTGATTCGTGTCTTTTAAATCAAGTAGCTAGCACTTTTCTCTCCTGGTATGTCAATACAGTCAGCAGTGTTTATGTGGCAGCTGATAGGGAAACATTCAGTAGCCAGCCTCCCACTCCATGTGCAGAGAGAAACACAAGGCATGCATTAACTGGGAGCTGGAGACAACTAAACTGGGGCAGCAAGCAAAATAGTTAAAAAAATATATTAAAAATCATAAATTTAGACAATATGTAAGCTAAATATCAGCAGGCAAGTCCTTTGAGTCCCATCTTAAAGAGAGTAAGTGCAAGGCTGTGTGTGCGTGTGCGTGTGTGTGTGTGTGTGTGTGTGCGTTGGGTGGGGGCAAGAGGAGAAAAGTGCAGAAACTGCAATAAGTTTAAAGAAGAAGAAAGGAAGGATGGAAAGAAAGTAAGAAAGAAGGACAGAAAGAAATTCCAGCAATATTTGTCAAGATGAAAAAGAAAGAAAGAAAGAAATCCCACACAGATGTATATCCATAAAAAAGAAAGAAATTCCAGCCATATGTGCCAAGATGAAAGAAAGAAAGAACGAAAGAAAGAAAGAAAAAAGAAAGGAATACCAACCAGATGTAGAGCAATAAAAGAAAGAAAGAAAGAAAGAAAGAAAGAAAGAAACCCCAACCTGATATAGAGCAAAGAAAGAAAGAAAGAAAGACATTCCAGCCAAAGGTTCCAAGATGAAAGAAAGAAAGAAAGAAAGAAAGAAAGAATGAAGGAAAGCAAGGAAAAATAAATCCCAATCAGATGTGGATCCATAAAAGAAAAAAGAAGGAAAATATTCCAGCCATATGTGTCAAGATGAAAGAAAGAAAGAAGAAAGGAATACCAACCAGATGTAGAGCAATAAAAGAAAGAAAGAAAGAAAGAAAGAAAGAAAGAAACCTCAGACTGATATAGAGCAAAGAAAGAAAGAAAGAAAGACGTTCCAGCCAAATGTTCCAAGTTGAAAGAAAGAAAGAAAGAAAGAAATCCTTACCAGATGAAGAGCTATAAAAGAAAGAAAGGAAGAAAGAAAGAAAGAAAGAAAGAAATGTAGGCAAAAATCTCAGGTAGATGTACAGAAAAAGTAAGCAAGATGTTCTAGTAACAGGGATGTCAATTCCTTGAAAGAGAACCCTTTCAAGCTAAACATGCTGACGTAGTGTTCACTATAGAACTCTTAAGGTTCTCTCCAGAGGGACAGCCAGAGATCCCTTAAGGGTTCTCGATTTGATCTTTTATTACAGCATCTCAGAGTGAGACAGAGACAGCACAGGCATCACACAGCCTGAGCTTTAATGCAGTCTGGTGCAGAGCTACTGAGGCTCCAGCGGACTGTGACAGTGGTGTCAAAGATCAAACAGTGGAGAAACCTCAGTACACTAAGTGATGAGAGCAGGAAATGGAGATGTCACTACTGTACTTCTACACGCTGTCCACAGCACAGATCTTACCAGTCAGCCCAGACACTTATACACGTAGGGGAGAAAGGAGACAGGAGAAGTCTGACAATGGTCCAGCATCACACATTTTAACAAAAGTGATTTCTTAGCAAGTGAAAATACCTTAAATCTAGTCAAATTAAAAATAATAATAATTTTTTTTATATAAGATTACCACTAACCAATTACAAGATTAATAAAAATTAATAAGATGATTATTATTATTATTATTATTATTATTATTATTATTATTCGGCATATATACTAATTTGTCTTGTGCTATCGCCGATAGTTGTAAGCATTTATTTGTTGAAGGAAGAAATGCACATGCACTCATCATAATGTCAGAGAAATATTGGGGTTTAAATATTTTTTTCTGAGGAAGTATGATTGTGCAATGTACATATTTCAATAGACTGAAAAGCATACACAGTACAGTGCAAAGGTCTTGGGCCAGCCCTCATTTCTTCATAATAAACATAATTATATTATGTAGATTATATTAAAGAAACAGGAACAAATCTTTTACTGTGACAGGCTGCAAAGTGCCTGAAGATACAATTTTTAAAATGGTAGTTTATGTATCAACCTCAGCAGCAATCTCATTTCCCCTCTCATCTGTGCCAACCACTCAGCATTCAGCATCTCCAGTATACTAATCAGCGGCCTGATCATCTGTCATCTGGTTCTTGCCTTAAGGTAGATGAATTTTATTGCTTGAATGATTCATAGGTCATTGTGTGATTTAATGAACAAAACCCATTGCTCTGAAACTGCTCAGGTACAGGAACTGGACTAAAACTGAGAGACACAAACTTACAGTACCAGAAATGAAACACAAAAAAGTCCTTCAGGAAACCTAGAGAACTATTCCTCAGGACAATACAGAAAAAATACAAAATATAAAAAACAAAAAAATCCGGGTTGCTCAATATATTTGCACAATACTGTACTGTACATACACCTAGATTATTATGTGGCAGTATTAAGCAGTGGTAGCTTAGCTGGTTTAAGCAACATCTCTACCAGTCTGCTTTGAGTCCACTATCATGGCTGACCCCAGCTATTTAAAGAAAGAAGCCCTTAGCTGCCTATTAGTGACTACAGCTGGTACAGTAGCTTCTCTGTGCAACACAAAAAGGTTTAGTTTGACAGGACTGTGTTGAGTGTTGACTGACCAGAACACAGTGTAATGGGAAAGTCCAAAGAACTCAGTGTAGATCTGAGAAAGAGGATTATAGATTCGCACAAGTCAGGCATGTTTCTTGGAGCCATTACTAAACAGCTGCAGATTCCAAGATCAGTTCAAACAATTATATGTAATTACAAGTTATTGGGAGCTGTAGCCACTTTGCCAAGGATGAAGAAGACCCAATCTGACACCATTTGTTGAGAGGAACATGGTTTGGAACGTCTCATCTGGAACAACTCAGGAAACCAGCAAGGCACAGGATTGTGATGAACTGGAAACTGCTGGAAACACCGATGTCATTGTCTACAGTCAAGTGAGTTTTACATCACCATGTACTGAAAGGCTGCAGTCCAGGAACGAAGGCCCTGCTCCAAAATTGACACTTTTAAGCTCGAGAGAAGTTTATAGCAGACCACATGGACTAAAGAAAAAGCCCTCTTGGAGGAAAGTTTTGAGCAGCAGTAAAGGTGCAGAACACCGTACGTACTGTTAAGCATGATAGTGGTATTGTAGCTGATTGGTGGCTGATTTGCCCTCGGTGGAAATTGTGAAATTGGCTGAAATAAGGAAAAAAAGAGGAAAAATCCTTAGCTAGATGTTTGAACCTTGGACAAAGTTAAGTCCTGCAACAGGACAATGAGCCTAAAAACACCTCAAAGCAGGTTGTGGAATGAACAAAGCATTAAGTGTTTGGCGATTCAACCATTCGTGGACTGTGGTTAAAAGGTGTGTCTAAGTGCTCAGCAACCAAGAAATTTAACTGAACACTAGCAATTTAGCCAAGAAGACGTTCTGCCAGAGGTTTGTGGCTACCAATTCATCTGTAAAAGCATGTATAAACATGGATATTATGGGACATGTTGCTTGTGAAAACACTCAAGAACACTTAATTAGTTAAAGTTTACAGAACGTGGAACTTAAATAAATCCTATCATAAAGACGGTTATTAATTTTGTAACATTTCTAGGTGAGCCTTCACATTCAGTACTGTTCTGGATGACGACACAGTAAAAGGCTTGTCCAGGATGAGCAGATGTGTGCAAGCAGAAAATGAACAAAAGCTGCTCTTGTCCCATCCAGTGTCAGTGTGGGGGAAAGAGCCAAGGCCTGACGGGCAGACAGGCACCACCATAACCTCTCACGCTGCTGGAACCTGATGGGAGGGGCAGGATGAAGGACAGACAAATAATTTCCAGGGATTAAGAATATCTCTGGGGTCAGTTGCCTTAGCCTCGAGGTGCTCTGAGTGGCTTCATGTACTGTAGCATGAATGACTTTTCCAGTTTAAAGAGTGTAAGAAGGAAACAATACTAAACAGACATTCTCCTTATACATTACTGTAGTTAGAGTTATTACTTTTACATTTGTCAAACATATTGTTGCACTGTGAATCTCGAAGGGTACTGTTTTAACCCAGTGTATAGCCAAAAGTTTGACTATCAGACCCATGTGTATGTTATGACCATGCAATTCCAGATTTAGTTCCCCACTCTTGCAACTACTGTATAAACCCCACTCTTCTGGGAAAGGCTTTCCACTAGATTTTGGAGCATGAAGATTCGGCCTCACCTGCAAGCAGTGTTCCTGGTTATCCAAAAGAGACCAAACTCAGTGCAGACAATTTGAGTTCTTCCAGGAAGATGTCTTGTGCAAGCCACATGAAAATAGGACATGTACAGAAATCTGCACAGACAGTAACCCAAGCTCTGGTTCCTGAGCTGATGATTAATTTGACTTGCTCAATTTTATTTTCGATTATTAATCTAAACTGGGATTTGGGCAGCAAATGCATTTCTATTCCAGTTAAAAAATTGTCTGATGGTCTGGAAACAAGGATCTGCGAAGCCTTGAAAACACCACTTCCAGCAACGACTAACAACAATAAAACGAGGTATTTTTATTAGCAACCATAAAAAAGGACAACTGGAGCAATTGCAAAATCAAAGATAAAACATTATTGCTATAACTAAAAGTAATACCAGCATGTATTTGTTATTGTGCTCATTGTTTCTTCACAGTTTAAATGAGACGGACTTAAAATCATTCATTATCTTCACCAGACCTCCTGGTCATACTGTAGCTGAAATCCCAGGAACTCAGTGCATGTGGTAAAAACACATACAGATCATTTCAGGGCACACATGTAGAAGTATCAGGAGCACTCTCTCACTAGTGAAGTACAGATTTGGTGTTCATCTCACACTAGACATCTCACACTGTGACAGTAGACAGAACAAATAGCCAAGCAAACAGAAATGACCTGAACGTCAACACGACGTCACCACAATCCCATTGGCCAGAGATCAAAAGTTGTACATCATGACAAACTCCAGAGTATACTTGGGCAAACACTCTGAATGCTCTTCATGCACAAAAGTGCAAAGACCTTGTGCGCCAGTTCATCTGGAGTGGAGGTGTGTGTTGAGTTCCTCTCCATTCACACTCTGGCGTGTCACTTGCCACTTGCGACTCTGAGGAGCTGCTCGGAGCGGAATCCAAGTCTCCCTACAGTTCACAGCAGAAGCCCTCACCCTCACATCAAAAAGTGTGCAAATGTCTCCGATTAGGAAGCGTCTTGAATTGTGAAAAGAAACAAAATTAAACAGATAAATTCCTTCCCCTACTGTGGGTAGAAAGCACTGGGAGAGGAAAAGAAAGAGAGATAGAAGAGGGAGAATAAGTGTCTAGGACATCTTCTTCTTTGTCTTTCGGCTGTTCCCTTTCAGGGGTCACCACAGCGAATCATCTGCCTCCACCTAACCCTATCCTCTGCATCCTCTTCTCTCACACCAACTAACTTCATGTCCTCTCTCACTGCATCCATAAATCTCCTCTTTGGTCTTCCTCTAGACCTCCTGCCTGCCAGTTCCAACCTCAGCATCCTTCTACCGACATATTCACACTCTCTCCTCTGAACATGTCCAGACCACCTCAATCTGGCCTCTCTGACTTTATCTCCAAAACAGGACATAACGTAGTGAAAAGAAAAGAACAAGAGAAAGGGAACAACTTAATATGATGGTAAGGAGTAAAAGAATCAAAATCAAGGTCTCAAAGATCTCTCGGCTTCAGTGGTCTGGTGTGATTATCATCTAGCAACAATGAGAAGAATGTCCCACTGTTTTATTATTAGATATGGGCCGGGACCTTGTAATGTTAAGGACAAATAGTTACAATAACAGAAATACTTGCAGAGTGAGAGAGCTGCACATAAGAAAGGAAATTTCATACAGAAATGTAAGAAAGAAAAGCATTTCCTTCAAAGAATGAATCCAATATATGCCTAAAATATCTATATTAACCAACCCTTCATTTCTGATTTCGCTCAAGCTGACGTGAAAATGCTACCTGCTGCAACATCACGCCTCACTAATTCTACTTTTGTTGTTATGGTCCACTTGCTGCCTTACTGAAAATTGTCACTTCAAGTTAAGAAAGTTATTTTGTCTCTTTCAAGACGACGTCACCTCCATAGTTTGTTAGGGATGAAACTTACGTAAAGCACGGCCTTCATAGACACTAACTACGTTGAGATTTTAAAACAACCATCATTGAAGCACCAAATAAGAGAATATATTTTGCAACGAATGATATACATGATGGCGGCACGGCGGTCTAGTGGTTAGCACTGTCGCCTTGCACCGCCAGGGTCCGGGTTCCATGTTTGGCGGATTTCTTCCGGGTACTCTGGTTTCCTCCCACAGTCCATAAAAACATGCGGATTAGGCTAATTGGCATTCCCAAATTGCCCATGAATGAGTGTGTGAGTGTATGTATGTGTGTGCCCTGCGATGGACTGGCACCCTGTCCAGGGTGTACCCCGCCTCGTGTGATAAGTCTTCTGGGATAGACTCCAGGCCCCCGCGACCCTGAATACAGGAGAAAGCGGTATAGAAGGAGTGAGTGATATACATGACACCAGAACAGTTGTCAAATCCAAGTTGTCAAGGTACACTGAAACTGTTCTTGTGGCTCATCTTGTCTTAACACCTTACTAAGACACTTCAAGTTGGTATTTCCTTTTATTTTATTCACCCTGTCTCTAGAAAACAGCAGTTAGAGTATACAGTATCAAACAATTGTGTAGTCATGGATGTCCTAGCATATGAGATGGATGAAATCCACTAACCCGGCCAGCCCAAAGACAAAGTGATTAAATCCACACTTTGTTTTGTCTTGTGTTTTAGTTCAGTATACCCTAAATGTTCATCTGTGTGCCTACAAATAAAGTTTTTTTTTTCAGAAATGGATTTTGAATGCATATTGTAAGCTTTTTGAACCCTGATTTCCCAAAATGAATAACCCTTTATTACAGTTCTTTATCAACTCATTAGCATTTTCAGTTTTCTTTTATTTGATTTCACTGATGTTGGTAATTTTGAAGACAAATTTTAATTATGAACAAAGTAAACATGCTTATTTGCTTATTTTGCCAGCCAGACAGACAGACAGACAGACAGACAGACGTGCATTTTGGCGTACTGAGTTAAAGGTTACGGAGAAAAAAAACATTCACTTTTCATTGGCTGTAAAAAAGATTTAAGGTCATGCTTTATTAGCTAGTGCACCAGCTATCTATGCGATTTGCTTATGGAATGTTGAGGCCAAGCTGCATTACATTACATCGGGTACTTTGTAAATGGCTCACAACTGACCCATTGCAGGGTGCTCATTTGAATAACCATGCCTTTTCTACTCATCCTTTTTTCCTTCTCATCCTGTCTCTTAAAGGATGGGTGGGTCTCCTTTAAGACCTGACGTTTGGGCCCCCGACCCCCCTACCCTCTTCCAGCTGAGTGCCAAGGCTGCACAGATGCAAACTCCCCCCTGACCGCGCGCTTGCCAAGACGCGCTTCCGAGCCCTCACCAGCTGGGAGCCCGTTGATGAGGCCAACACATCCATTTCCGTGGTAACCATCCCCCCATCTCTCTCTTTCTCACACACACACACACACACACACACACACACATATATACACACACAACATCCAATCTAACCCCCACACCCCTCATCACACATTTGCCAGGCACATTATCACACTACAGGGGGAGCACAGCAGCTAAACACTGCCAGTCACAGCACACAGGTGAGCTCTACACATAATTCTACATGACTAGGGTGGAGTTAACGCTGCATAGGTGAAATTTAGGCAGAATTTACCCAATGTTAACAACTTTGCATGGATATTCTTTCAACAGCAATTCACTGCTACTCCAGCTGTAATCTAATCTGGAAATGCATGACATTTTAACTTCGCCCATCTAATTTATTTAACCTTTATTTATCCGTCTGAATGTCAGCTTGTATGTAAAAAAGCAAAACTACAGACAATCTTTACCGCACACTTTTTTTTCTTCTTTTTTTTTGCAACCAAGGGATTCAGCACTGTCAACGGTTTCACCTCAAACAGTTGGTCTGAGTTCATGCCAAAAGTTTCTTTGGCCAAAAGCCTGAGGCTGCATCAAATTAATCATCAATTTTACCACATTGCGCATTCACCGACTTACCATCAACATCCCATCAAAAACGCTTGACTGGCATGTGCTGAGCCTGCCGTGGGTTACAAACAAACATGATCTTGAACCCGCAAATACACAAACACAGACCGGTGCGTGTTATACAAGGCTCACCACTTCTGACTTGTCCGGCCCCTGGATAACCCAGTAGTGGAGAGAAGCACAGTCTGGGAATAATGCACCTTTGTTTGTGGGAAAGTGAGTGATAACGAAGGAGACACAAGACAGCATTTATCAAGAAGGACTGGTAAATATATAATCTCCACAAACACTCAAGGTCGGGAACAACGCACCTGGCGGACGTGGGATGTTTCAGTGACTTTCAGGCAGACTTGAGCTTCCTGTTTTCTTAAATAAAAAAGATTGTAACACATACAAGCCATAAGTGAATGTTAGGCAACAATCTTGAAGCTGTTTTATGTGACACGTCCTCTAAGCAGGCTGGAGAAGGCCGGGAGCCGGAGCACTAACGCTGTGCCAAAAACAACAAACAAGCAAGCAGATGTGCGCAAAGCAAGGATGATCACCCAAGGAATCAAAGATAATGTTAGTCAAAACCAGAGTTAAAGTTCAGGAACCATGCCTAGTGAGGGTTCAGTCTGTGACATGTTCAGATATTCTTTTCTTTCTATTATTTCAGCAAAAGATTCATTCCATTCCTCAATATATTAATATCAGAGGTGTCAAGTACCAAAGTACAAATACTTCGTTACCTTACTTAAGTAGAAATTTTGGGTATCTATACTTTACTGGAGTAATTATTTTTCAGCCGACTTTTTACTTCTACTCCTTACATTTTTAAGCAATTATCTGTACTTTCTACTCCTTACATTTTAAAAATAGCCTCGTTACTCTATTTTTATGATCAGAACGCGCAACCCCCCCCCCCCCCGGTCGCATGATAAGAACGCGAGACCTTGATGCTTTTGTCGCCCCTCACGGTACTTTTACTTTTATACTTTAAGTAGTTTTTGAAACCAGTACTTTTAAACTTTTACTTAAGTAAAAAGCTTGGGTTGATACTTCAACTTCTAAAGAAGTATTTTTGAACCCTAGTATCTATACTTCTACTCAAGTAATGATGTGAATACTTTTGACACCACTGATTAATATAATACCATGCCATCATGGGGGAAAGTTTTTAAGGATGAATTGTTCAGTTTTTCTAAAAGGTTTTGTAACTTTTTGTGAACTTTAAGTGTCCATTCAATGAGCAGATTTTATAAATTTCCATTAAAAAAAGAAAAGAAAATGTGTATCTTCTGTAATAGCTTCAAAATCGTTAAGTCCCCTAAGTACAGTGCATTTTGAAAAATTAAAAGATCATATTAAAAGTAAATTTTATTTAGGTATTTAATTTAAAATGTGAAACTTATATACTGTAGTCTGCATTCATTGAATGTAAATTGAAATATTTCAAGCCTATGTTGTTGTAAAAAAAATTTTATAATTATGGCTTACAGTTTATGAAAATAAAAAATCCAGTATCACACAATTAGGGCTGCACGATATATCGAAAAAATATCGTTATTGCGATAATGGCATGCGCGATAACCATATCGCAAAGAGTTGCGATAAATACTTTATGTGCCAAGCATTTGTGTGTCCAAATTTGACCAATCAGATGGGCCCTTACTATATTTATACCCGCTTATATCTTTATATATATATTTATATCTACTTAGCGATTAGCCGTTAGCCCTTTGTAGCATGGAAGGTAAACCCAAACGAGGAAGAATTCGCGAGTAGGCAGAAAAACCACGCGAATTACTTTAAGGACTCTCACAGAAGGGGAGCAAGGGAAAAACACAAATTTAACCCGCGTCCTTTAAACACACACTCGAATCAGAAAGTAAACAATCTGAACCGACATGCGCAAACTCAGTGACTAAGCTCTATGAGGTGGTTTGTTTACTCCTCTTATACTTCCTGGTTCGCGACCGCATTACTTCCGGGTCCTAGTGCCGGTCGCGGAGTGAGTGTGTGTGTGTGTGTGTGTGTGTGTGTGTGTGTGTGTGTGTGTGTGTGTGTGACAAATAGTATTTTTTTATTTAATTTTTGTTTAATAATATTTATTTTTATTTAAAAAAAACAAACAAAACAAAAAAACAGGCAAGCCAAAGAGAATATTTTGTTTAAAAGATGCTCTTGTTTTAAGACACTATTGATGAGTGTATGGTTACACGTAAATAAAAAGTCATATTTGAAAGTAATTCATATTGTGTTGGCAGGTTTATAGTAACAGCAAACCAGAAGTCACCTTTCATGCATATTTGCACAACCACTGACACTTTAACTCTATATACATATATACTCTATCTACCCTATATTTCTATATTTTTGCAATATTTTATATGCCCTTATTGTACAGTTAATTTTACTAGTTAAAATTATTTCTTTAGTATTTCCTTTTTATTGATTATTTATTTTACGTACATGCTTTTATTTTCTTTTTTTAAGGTCACTGGCGGTCGTATAAGCATTTCACTGCATATTATACTGTGTATGACTGTGTATGTGACCAATAAAATTTGAATTTGAATTTGAAAAAGTCAAAATATCTGCTGAGGGGTTTAAGTCATTCATAGTGTTTTGAAGTCTAAATATTTGCAACTTCCTTGACATATAGTTTCTTTTTAGCATCAGACGAATATCTATTACCTGTTTATTTTGACATGATAGAAAATAATTGAGAAGCACTGCTCTAGGGAAATGTTATATCGCAAGAAATATCGTTATCGCAATATTCAACAACAATATCGTATATCGCATATTTTCCTAATATCGTGCAGCCCTACACACAATATTATAGTATTCAAATTCAAATTCAAATTCAAATTTTATTGGTCACATAAACAATCATACACAGTATAATATGCAGTGAAATGCTTTATACGACCGCCAGTGACCTTAAAAAAAGAAAATAAAAGCTTGTATGTAAAATAAATAATCAATAAAAAGGAAATACTAAAATAATAATTTTAACTAGTAAAATTAACTGTGCATAAGGGCATAATAAAATATTGCAAAAATATAGGATTAAAGTGTCAGTGGTTGTGCAAATATGCATGAAGGTGACATGTGCAATTGTCCAGATGTATGAGTATTTAGTGCAAGTGTGTATGAATGTGTCCATGATTGTCCAGTCAGTGTTGTGAGCTTAAAAGATGTTATTAGTCCTGTGTGGAGGTGTGATTGTGTGATTGAGAGACCTTATCGCCTGCGGGAAGAAGCTCCTCCTCAGTCTCTCTGTGTTGGCCTTTAGGGAGCGGAATCTCTTCCCAGACCGCAACAAAGAGAACAGTCCATTACTGGGGTGACTGAGGTCCTTCATGATCTTCCTGGCCTTAGTCCAGCACCGCTTGCTGTAGAGCTCGTCTGTCCTGCATGGTGCTGTTCCCGAACCAGGTCGTGATGTTTCCCGTCAGGATGCTCTCTATGGTGCAGGAGTAGAAGTTCCTGAGCACCTTGGAGGGCAGTCTAAAGTCTCTCAAGCGTCTGAGGTGGTAGAGACGCTGCCGGGCTTTTTTCACCACGGTGCTGATGTGACAGGACCATGACAGGTCCTGCGTGATGTGAACACCGAGGTATCTGAAGCTGTCCACTCTCTCCACTGGGCTCCTGTTGATGACGGGGGTCTGGTAGTTCCTCTCCTGCTTTGTACTAAAGTCCACTATCAGCTCCTTTGTCTTACTGACGTTCAGGAGGAGATTGTTCCTCTGGCACCAGTTCTCCAGATTTCCAATCTCCTCTACAGTAGGTAGTCCGACTCATCATTGTTGGTGATCAGTCCGACCACGACGGTGTCGTCAGCAAACTTGATGAACTTGATTTAATTCAGAATTTGAGTAAATTACAAGTTCAGTACACACACAGGAAAAACTGCTGACTCATGGCTGACAACATGAAAATTGGCCAATTCGCCAATCTGTTGATCATCAAAAACTGTCAATCACTGACACCCTTCACATGGAATGTAAGCCTTCTGTATTGAAGCATATTTATGGAAAGTAGACTGGAAAGGAAAAGCGTCATAGGAAAAAGTGAACAAGCAACACGAACGATGGCAGCCTTAAGGGGATTGTTCAGCAAAGCCGATTCAACACCTTGAAAAAGCTTCACAGGGAGTGGAGTGAGGCTGGAGTCAGTGCATCAAGAGCCACCACGCAGATGTCTTCAGAAAATGGGCTACAACTGTTGCATATCAAGCCACTCCTGAACCAGAGATGATGTAAGAAGCATCTTACTTGGGCGAAGAAGAAAAAGAACTGGACCATGGTCAGTCGTCTAAAGTCTATGTTTCTGATTAAGTTAAAATTTTGCATTTAATTTTGAAATTAAGGTCCCAGAGTCTGTAGGAAGAGTTCTCATTGTCTGTGATGATTTGGGGTCCCATGTCTTCTGCTAGTGTTGGTCCACTGTGTTTTATCATGTCTATGCAGCCATCTACCAGGAGATTTTAGAGCACATTTGATGCTTCCATATGCTGGAGATGCAAAATTTAGTTTTCCAGCAGGATGTAGCACCCACCCACAGTCCCAAAATTACAATTAATTGGTTCGCTAACCATGATATTACTGCGCTTGATTGTCCAGCCAACTCATCTGACCTGAACCCCATATATAATCTTTGGAGTGTTGTCAAAAAGAAAAGGACTGACTGCATACAGTAAGTAAAGATAATTTAAAAGAGTTTCTGTGTTTAAAAAATTTTTTGGATTGACCTTAGGAAATATTCTAATATTTTGTAATCATTGACATGAAAACGAAAAGGGCTTTTAATATTCGTAACGAATCTATAATGTATAAGAGTTGTACTTTATAAATGAAACTACAGAAGAAAGAAATGTTTTCGTGATATTTCAATATTTAAAGATGCACTGTGACTAACCCCAGTGCCTCTGAAATGCCCACTCTTCAATGTGACCAATAACTTCTCAAAGCAATTTACAGTATAATAAGTTTGGTAATGTCCCATAATGTATATCCAGCTTGAGCTTTGGTTGTGTAATGTGATGAAGAATTGCATTTTTGTTGTTGTTGTTTTTTTCAGGACTCTCTGAGGATGATCTAATGCGACATACAAAGATGCAGAATATCATCTAGAAAACATGCTGTGGATAAATGTTTAAGAGTCATCTTTGAAATTTGTTAGGACATAAGCCTTTTTTTCCCTTAAAAAATATTAGGTGCCTTTTGGTCTAGACAGGAATATCCAATATACTACACAGTTGAGTGATTATTAGATATTTGTAAAACTCGTCCATTTTGAAAAGAGGTAGGTGTACACCTCAGTACATGGTGAATGAAGAAATCCAGGCAGAGACAGATATCTAAACCCCACAAATGTTCAGTTAAAACTCACTCAAAGGCTTATGGGCTAATGCGAACATCAATTACAACAACTTGTGCAGTCAGGGCAGTGCGCCAGCGTATCGAAAGACAATCCGACAAAACCGGGCACCCATACTACTTTCCACTTATGCTACGTATGAGGATTTTTTTTTTGTGAGGCAAACACACATTATGATATCTAGCCTTTTTCATTCCATTACTGTAAGAGGAAAAGGCCTCTTAAACGTTTTATACATTTCCTAAGGCATAACCCCTGGGGCTCCCATCTTTCTATCACTCCATGATCAAAACGCCCTCCTCTCTCCCACAGCAATACTCTAGTGTTAATACAGAATCTAATGCTTTAGAATCACATTTCCCATCTCACTTTACGTCTAGAACCCTAAAAAGCTGCAATACTTTTTAAGCTGCAACTTTAAGAGAAATAAAAAGGGAAGAGGGAGAAATATTGCCTCGGAGTGCCGAGTTTGCAGCTCCTTCGCTCAGGGAGAGGATAAGAGATCCTTAACGCCCCAGTGTTTGCCCATGTGAGAACGAGGAAAGTGATAGACACAGTCAGGAGACACAAAGGGGAAGTGCGCAGAAAGAAAAAGAGCAGCTAACTCTCATTTTCAACCATTTCCACAAGCAGTTAACCTCCATCCCTTCAGGAACATCTGTCTGTCTGTTGTTAGAGTGGAAGGAAAGAAAGGAAGAGGCAAAAAAAAAATAAAAGAGAGGACACCCACGTGCCATGACACCCTGATCATTCTCTGATCAGGAGTAAAAAGCTGTCGCTACAGGCCCGGCACCTCAGCTCTCATCTCCCATTACTAGCAGGACAAAAGCAAGCCTGAACTCCCCTCGGCCTTGACCAATTACCGCCCCCCAGGGAAACACTCGCTTCCATCACGGCTCTTTTCATCTCTTTCTCTGTATCGCGGCAACACAGCATCCGAGCGTGCCTTCCACTGCTCCTGCTGCCGTAACTACTGCACCCGCTAACGGAACTGCCACATTTACTCCTGACAGTTATGATAATGTCACTTGGATTCAACACAAATCTCACAATTTGTGTGTGTTACTATTTAAAAAGTTTTGACAGAGTGCTTAGTCTTTATACACCTTTTCAAATACTATATATAGACAAAAGGTCGTGAGGGTGCACCTTATCACGATTTTTACACCACAGTTTGGAAACTCATTAATCATACAATTAAGGCCAGGCTTTACAATAGCAAGTGATTTTATTTCATTCTTCTTGTCTGCACATGTATGTATGAGTTTGATACATGTCTCAACGTAACATACAAAAATTTTGCTGTTTGCAAGCAATATTTAATTTTACCTAACAACCAATTTACTAAATGCTTTATATTTTTAATAAAAGTTTTGGAAAATGTAGTTTAAAAAAAAACTATTATTAAAAACATTTGCAATCTGAGGAGCAAAAATGAAGTATAAACTTTCAAAAGTTGTCTAGTTTAATAAAACTGCATCCTTATCTCTATCTCCAACTAGGGATTGTGGAGGGATTGTTTTTTCTCTCTCTTGCGTTGCGGAATTGTGGGTAATCGTCTCCCCTGCTGGGTCTTAGTGCTCGTCCCTTACTGTTATAAACAACATCCGTGCACGCGTGTACTGTTTACTATAACACTGTGACCCCGTATGTGTGTAATATATTATTTTGTGTACAGCGTGTGTGCTGTTTCTTATAACACACGTGTGTGCGCGCGAGTAAAGCAAAAGAAATTCTCAATATAGGGGTTAAAAATCCATTTTCTTCCTCAGCTCATAGCGGTGTGTGTGTGTGTGTGTGCACGAGCGTAATTTGACATTGTACCGGCTATGTGTGTGTGTGAAGCCCCCTTCACAAACACACACACGCGCACAGAAATTAAGGCGAGAGACACACACTCTGCTCTACACAGAAACTCTGCTCACGATTCAGTCCGGTGTGTGTAAACGCGAATGCGAGATGTAAACTAGGATATAGAGCCTGAGTTTTGTTCTTCAGTAGTTTTTTTTGTTGGATTTAAGTGCAGGATCCACCAGAAAGTTTGTACTATAGCCCGACAATGCAGCAAATAAAAGAACGGTGGCATCGACCAGTTTGTCCATCTCATCATTGCACAAGCATGAATTAACAGGCTGTTACGCTGTCGCGAGCAACATTAAAATAAAGCGGAGAAGCTTTAATAATTTAGAAGAGAACAACAGTCTTTCCGTTAATGTGTGTGTGTTTAATTCAGACAAGAGGAGAAAGTTTTACTGTGTAAGATGAGAAGCGGGAGACAGGAGGGGCTGAAAGTGAGAGTCTCCACTTACTCTAGCCTCACACACACACACACACACACACACACAAACACACACATTCATACATACACAGCACCTGCACGCACGAACGGACACACTTTTCTGTCGGGATTAATTTTTTACTTTTTTGAAAGGTAAAGTGCAGGTTAATTTGTTTTATTTTTACTTAATATTCTGTATTAATTATTTTTATGTATTTATTTTTTTGGGGCTGTGGAACGAATAATTTAAGTTTCCATTATTTCCTATGGGAAAATTTAATTTGGTTTACGAGTGTTTTGAAATAAGAGGCCGCTTACCGAACGAATTATGCTCGTAATCCGAGGTTCCACTGTAGGTTGTTTTCTGTCTGCTTTGGCTGTCCGTTTGCAATGAAGGCAGTTATGGAATCAGCTTAACAAACCCGATTAAAAAAAAAAAACAGATATTCTGCCTTGCTTTATCTGGATTACTCAAGTTTTTGTTTAATTATGTTTAGAACCATGTCTGTGGTGCTCCTGCCCTGCTACATTATGATGTTATGTGATTATCATGTGATGTAAAAGGTAGCAGACAAAGTTCATAAAAGTTTAATAGCATTAAAAAAAGGTGTCAATAAAAAGGAATTTTGACAACAGAAAAGCCCTGAGTGACCGAATCAGACATTATTTTCTCACTGAAGTAAGCGTGAGCAGAGATAAGTCTGGTGAATAAACTGATGAGGTTCATGAGTGACTCACATTAGGTCAAAAGACAGAGACTAATGTAGATGATGCTAATAATGAAAATTAAAAGGAAACCCCTTTCCCATTGAATAATTTAAATTCTTTCAAATTTGGCATTACAGCGGAACCTTGGATTACGAGCATAATTCGATCGAAGCGGCTTCTTATTTCAAAACACTCGTAAACCAAATAAAATTTTCCTATAAGAAATAATGGAAACTCAAATTATTCATTCCACAGCCCCAAAAAATAAATAATAAATATTTAATATAAATAAATATTATTTTAAGTAAAAAAAAAATTAAGTAAAAATAAAAATTAACCTGCACTTTACCTTTAAAAAAAAGTAAAAATAAATACTGAAAGATAAGTGTTTCTGTTTGTATGTGTGTGTGTGTGTGTGTGTGTGTGTGTGTGTGTGTGTGAATCTAAAGTAAGCTCCCCTCTCCCCCTTCTCATATTACACAGTTCCCATTCCTCCACTCTTTCACACACACAACAGGAACACTTTGTTTATCTGAAAAATAAACAAGAAATCTCTCTAATGACACTCGATTGAGCGACTAACGGAATCACTGCTGTAAAGTAAAAAAAAATTTATAAAGAAAATTAACCTGCACTTTACCATTGAAAAGAATCACGACAAAGCAGTGTGTGTGTGTGTGTGTGTGTGTGTGTGTGTGTGTGTATGTGTGTACTGTAGGTATGTGTGTGTTTGAGAGAGAGAGAAAAAACGTTGCCTCAGTTGTGATAATGTGACGCTCGGCGTCAAAACAAGAAGCACATGTGTGATACATGATACTCGGTACTCGTAAACCAAGACTTGTTCGTTTTCCAAGTCAAAATCAATTTAAAATCTTTGGTCAGAAACTCGCAAACCGCGTTACTCGCAATCCGAGGTTTCACTGTATTTTTATTTTTTCCTAAGCAGATTTTAAGCATCTTTCAGCGAAATGTAAATGAAAATGCTAATTTCTTCCTTTTCACATCTGGGGAAAGGGCTTTTTAAAATGCTTGCACTTTAGGTGTGAGTGAGTGAGGGAAACATATTTCCTTTCATGAAAACCTGTATTTTCTTTTTTTACAACTACATTAGACAATGTCACAAATTAAGAAAGTAAAACATTCTGACCATTTGAATGGTTTTTAACCAGTCAGATTTCACTACTGGAGTAAATGGGTTACCCATTCACTACATCATTCATAAGAGGAGGGGGAAAAAAAGCCCTCGAACACTTTTGAAAAGGCATTTTTGCTTACTGAGTCAGACTAAAAATAAAACAGATACCAGCTGAGCAGTTCTCAGTGATGAATCACTTAAAATCTCACAGATATTCTGTACAAAGCCTTTACTGTACTGTGATTTATACAGTCTCTATAGGAAGATTGTTCATGGGCCAGGTTGGTCTAAGATCAGTGTTTGTTCCTACTGTGGAGATCTCTGTGGCGGTCCAGCTTCAGTCACCGAATCTCTTCATGAAGGAGCTCTTGAAATTCATCACTGGGCCATGCATGTTGAAATGAGAGCTGACAGCGTGGGTGACCATGTGGCGCTTTTTCTCGGAGGGAAAAAAAAAATCACATTTGAAGCAAAATCTGTCTGTGGTGTCTTGAGGACTTTTTTGAAAAATGAAAAAAAAAAAAAAAAAAAAAGAGCGAGAAAAAGATAAGCCCTACAAGGCTTTTCCGCCTAAAGGCTCCACTTAAAGCAAATTATCATTTACCTTTCGAGGTCTGCCAGATTAGCACCAGAGGGGGCCGAGTATAAACCCACACCCGAACATGGTTAAGTGTGAGTCCAAAGGAGTGTGTGTGTGTGTGTGTGTGTGTGTGAGAGTGAGAGGAGAGGGATGACATCAAAGCTTCCATCAGGCCAGGGTTTGCCATGTGTCCAGAATCATTTGACATGAGCAGATGCATCATTAAAACCCTGCCACACACGCTGGCTCAGGCACAAGCCACCACAGCCGCTCTCGCTCGCCCCGTTATTAGCTGTCCTCTTTATTCCCCTTTTCCAAAAAAAAGTCGTCACACATCCTAGAAATCCAGTCAAATCCATCCACTCTCAAGCTTGGCCTTTTCTGAAACCATTGGACTTATCTTACTTATATGTTCGTCTGCTTAGAACCATGCTGGCTCGTGTGTATAACCTGTTAATCACCTCTCGCTCCACAAGTTTCCTCTTTTTTTTTTTTTCCTTCTCTCTGTCCCAAGCCTTCCTCATTAACTCAGTGTGGCCTTCTTCTGAAGTACAGCCAATGACTCATGGACGGACAGACCTCACCTTCTTCTGAGAGAAGACCAGATGGTGTGGGAACAGCTGCTTTCTTCTTCCTCCTCCTCCTCCTCTTCTTCTTCTTTTCTTCTTCCCTCCTTCGAAATCTTTTACTTTTCCACTATCTCCTTCTCCTCCTCCTCCTCCTCCTCCTCCAGGATGCTCAGGTTTTCAACCTGCAACTCATAGCTTTACACAAACAGACACATAAGTGACATCTGCAAGAGTGGCTGTAACCAGACAGGCTCCGGTCACCACCTTTCTCTTCCTCAGAGGAAGAGGATGTTGTGTCTTTGTGCTCATGTCTGCACCATAAAACGATCGGGACATTTCCAGGTGAAAGGACATGGTGAAAATGTTCATTGTAGGGAAAGAAGTCGTGCATGAGCGTTATTTAACAACTTGCTTAAAAACCTATCTTCGGAAGTACATCTGAACAATGCTAGAGGAAGGGCTGGGGGGTAAATACTGCTGGGAGGACTGGAGCTGGCATGGACATCAAAGCATCATTGTCTTTAAATTTAAATTGTCCGCACTCTAAACACAACACACAGGATTACAGAATATCCGAGGTGATGTCGGCAGATATTTTTGGCTGATAAATAAAAAAACATCCTTTTGTTTGAGCTCCACAGAGCCGTCCTGTGTGTTTTCGTAGAATCAACCACGCTCCCCCCTTTTTTTTTTTTTTTTTTCTAACTAGTATTCGAGTTTCAGGAAAATTACTGATAAAAGCGTGAAGCCCAAATTCCTATATGTTTCTACATTTCTAGCTACCTAGACAGTGTGATAGTTCGGCATGTATCTACTGTGAATAAATCTCAAAGGGCCTTGTGAGGGAAGTCTTCAACATGAAATCTTCAGGAAAAAAAAGTTGTACTTGACCCGTCTTTTCCTCAGTCATCGTTCAGCTTCTAAAAGGCAGCAGTTTAAGTTTACCACACAGAAACACCGTGCTTAACGTGAATGACGAGGCCCGGGCCGACACCGTTCAATCGCACTCGTAATAAAGCGCAGATTTATGAAAAATATTTCCCTGGGTTTCACCTCCGTCGGTGCCTCGGCTTCAAATTAATTATTGATTAATCACTTTCCTTTTAAGCAAAAATGCAGACTAGCAATATTAAAGCAACGCGGGGGAAAAAAAAAAAAAGATTATAGCCCCAATTCAGGTTTGTCCCAATCATTCATTCCTATTGTATTGACAACTTCGGACTTCCTAATCACTGAGCCTGAGAAATAAAAACCGTCAGCGTTTTCCTTTGGTCACATTAATGCTGATATATATCATTTGTTACATGCGAATCGAGAAAATTAACAGCATGGTAATGGTTGAAAAATACAGTGTATATATATATATTGTGTGTGTGTGTGTGTGTGTCTCTCTCTCTCTCTCTCTGTGTGTGTGTGTGTGTGTGTGTGTGTGTCCGGCCATGGCGAGCCCCAGAGTTCAACAGTGAGCCACATGTAGATACACACTGGGCCGCAGGGGAGGGGACCCCAGTGCTTCTCCAGTGTGGTCAGCCGGCCTGGAAAGGTCAAGGCAAAGTTTAAAGCGTGTGCGCAGAGCCTTAAGATATTCACGGTCAGCTTTTTAGCACATAAGGCCACTCCAAACATAATGAGATGGAAGTGGTAAATATTTGCTGATGGCTTGTAAAATTCCCATGCGCCACAGCTTATTTTGAATACAAAGGATGCTTGGGAGGCTGATGGAGGGGGCACCTGATAACTAATTAGAACATTTGCACAAATAATTAGAATGAACGCTCATGACTGATATTACACAGGGAGGCGTGGGGCACATGGCAATGAGGGAGGAGAGCGGTTAAGGCCAAGAGAGAGAAGCAGCAGTCCATCTGCCAGCGCCATTTTGAGTCAAACAGCCCTGAGTGTGAGGGGTGAAGCCATGACACATTGAGGGCTCATGTGTTTCTGACAGGAAACTTGAAAAGAACTGTGATCTTTAAATTTGCTGTAATTTTTCTCGGAGTCGCGGAAGGAAAGTTGCATGTTTGTGAGGAAAAGACATGAAGAAATGTCTGTCTGTGTTCACTGCGTCCGGGAAAAACAGTAGAAACGTACACGCTGATTAAAGGACACCACTGAGATCTGAGCCACAACGATAATAATAATAAAAAACGCTTCATGCACCTTGTTTATTCTTTTTTGATTTCTGAACACGATGTATGCTTTACTCGAAATTTGCGTGTGGAATGTGTGTAAGGTCTTCGCTCATCCTCGGTTGAGGCTTTTGCGTCAAGTCTACGACATAGGCTACGCACATCTCCTACAGCGATGTGAGCATTTGGAAAAAAAAATCTCACCGTCTTAGCTGAGATGAAATATTGTTGAATTTTGGTAAACTATGTATAATTTCTTTACATTTCTTTCTATATATGATTTGTAGGCTAATGTTACTAAAATTGCAAGTAAAAAAAATTATTTCTTGTTCTATTTGTTGATAATTCTGCTTTGTTAAGCAAATAAATTCCTCAAAACTCAAAAAAAGAACAAGACATGTTTTGCATGTAATTTTAATAACATTTGACTGAAAATAAGCTTAATAATATTTAGTCTTTTTGTGAACTTATTTTAAGAAATTAAAATTATTAATTGGTTTCTGTGTCACTTACACCACCACACCACTAGTTGGCGGTGTGTGCCGCTGTCTAGTCTACCACTGTGCTGAGTGTTGTCACCATTCTCTAGTGAATTTTTTATAAAAAATGAAAGTAGGAGGATCTTTTTGTAGTACTAGAAGTTGAACAACAGTTTTACTGAAATTGATGCAATGCAGAAACGTAAAGAAAATTTTTAGGTTTTTTTACGTTTCTGGGGAGGAGGTGCATGTCGGGAATCAGACGTCATGGATCCGGCTTTACTCCAATTCCCGCAACTGTACACGCAAGTGTATACACAGTGTGACACGCATACACGTTCAGGTCTTTCAACGTCACTCCGAACACACACATTGTGCTGAGCAAATAGATATTCAGCCTCATTATCCTGTCCTTTAAAAGGCTGGTTGTGTGGTTTGTGGTGCCTACACATCATTTCACACCAACACACACACACGTATGTCGCCAATTAACCTAATCTGCACATCTTTAGGAAACAGGAGTATGAGGAGGAAACCCACGGAGCACATGCAAACTACACACACGCAGACTCAAGGCGGGAATCGAACCCTCGACCCAAGTGATGCAGCACTACACCTAATTGCAATCCTTACCTTTAACAAATGAAACCCTTTGGCTCTTTTCGTTTGTTTGACTGTTTAATATAGTTAGCTTCCCCAAAATTGACTAATATGTCTAATATTCCATTGTTCAACACTTTACACACACACATGCACTCTCCACCTGCCCATTGCCGTTTTCAAATATGGACTGGAGCGGGAGAGCAAAAGAGCACCAGGGTGTTATAGAGTGAAATGAGTGATGAGGAAGGGGGTTGATCGCTCTATCAGGTGCTTTAGGGAGCGCAGACAGGGAGGAGAGCAGGATTCTTCTCCTCCGTCTTTTCAAACCGGGGGCCTTATTGAGTTACTGTAACTGACACCTGCGGGTTTTTCAACGGCTCCTGCGAATCAGATGCAAAACTCGTCAGTACTTGGTGCGAGTCTCAAAGTGCATTTTTTGCGAAGTGGAAGAGATTAGGAAGAGAGAGAGAGAGAGAGAGAGAGCGCAAGAAGGTGAGAAGCTAGAGAGCGTGTAGATATGTGAATTCTGGAGGGAGGAGGCGGATATTAGTGTAATCCCTCTTATGTCAGAGCCATACTGGAGCGAGGCAAGATTCCGCGCCATACTGTTACAATTAGTCTTAGCTTTGCCTTTAGTGCTCGCATCAGATGCCTTTCCAACAGGGTCAAGGAAACGATGATTTAAACGTCTATATTTGTGCACCAGCTAAAAGAGCGGTGTGCAATTTGTCTCTGTCGCTCTGCATTTGAGCAACATCTGGAGGCAGGAGATTTAGGTTAGACAAGTAATTAGTGCCACGTATTTGTCCTAAAGACAGGTGTATTTTCATTTAAGAATCACTTCATCATTGCACTGCAGACGAACAGACACCGCACACATGCACACAATGTTTCACACACAACACGCACTCGGAACGCACACACGCGCTCGGAATCTCACCTTGCAAGTTTCACAATGACAAGTCAGTGCGAGCCAAGTTAGTCTATGCTTATTAAGCTATCAGGGCCACAAATGTGTTCTTAAGCGAATCAACATGCTCTCAGTTAAAAAAAAAAAAAAAAATGTTATAAATGTAGTTGCAGACTCCAAAAGCAAAACCAGGCCAAATGCAATAGAAAAAAAGAAGAAAACAGCCTGCTATTTAGCTCAGACGGCATGTGCCATAAAATTTCAGTAAAGCGATCTAACATTGCTGTTCGGTTTCTGTATATCGAAATCTGTTCGCTGACGAACGTAAACGAGGAGAAATCAACAACGCGAGAGAAACGAGACCGAGTGTGAGCATCGGCGTGAGTTATTTAGAACGATGTAAACATCAGGCCCACATGTGCTCCTCTGACTGTGGCTGAACTTGATAAAGATGTGTAAAGCATGCAATCTGTGTGCCATATTGCACTGTCCTTGGGTAGCACTTCTGCTCATGGCCATGCCTCATATATCGT
>CM060106.1:32155390-32202890 GCA_030522415.1 Channallabes apus
CGGTTAACGGCGTTTGTGTGTGATTTTATTTTATTTTTTTTAAGGAGTAATCCCTTACCCTCTCTGTAGACTGTGCTGGCATTTCAGAAGCCTTTCCCACAGGTGCCATCGCCAAGCAGCGCCAACACCACCATCTGCTGGAGGAAGCAGGGAAGGAGAGCGAAACCGGGCACTGAAAGCCTGAAAAGATGGCAGATGGCCACTCAATGCTTGTAAAGTCAGAAAAGTACGCTTTAAAAGTGCATCGCATGTACATGTGTCTGTTTTGGTGACTGTACTCTTCTCCTTCATGCTGTTTTGCATATGACAAAAGAAAGAAATACACTCCCACTTTATTCCCCAGGACCCAGATCGCTGGCAACCTTGCGAGGTTGTGTGTGTGTGTGTGTGTGTGTGTGTGTGACAATGAGAGTGTGTTCTTGAGGGGTTTAATGTGAACAAGCTCAGCTGGACAGCAGATGTCTCCCTCATAGACTCCCTCCATCTCTATCTCTCCGTTTCCTCCTCCTCCTCCTCCTCCTCCTCGTCCATTCACCCTACCCCTAACTCTTTCTTCTTACTCCCTTTTCCATCTTTACGCCCCACCACATACACACAAACACACTCACGCACTCTCCTAATTCATCTCCGCAGTTTATCTCGTACGCTATTTGTCCGTGACCGATTCGCACAAACGGCACGGTCCGTATCCGAGACACCCACCGTGTCACTCCGCTATGGAGTACATATGCTAATGATAACAGGATGTGCCGATAAGTTGGAACGGTTTCCGCCTCGCTATTAAGCTAGCGGTGTGCCTCGCCGGCCGGCTTTTCTTTACGAACCAATTTTCTCATACGGATCTCTTTTAGCCTTTATAGGCCAGGCCAAATCACCTTTAAGCTTCCCTTCAAACAGTCAAAATTAAATGTTACGATCCAAAGGTCACATATTAATTCCTGTTTCTTAGTACATTTTTTATTCATGACACCGAGGGATCATGGTTTCACTGTGACCAGATATGGACTTCTCATTAAAAAATAGAGGGGGAAAAAAAGACCCTGAGAGTATCTTGAAGATGCTACATTTTGTTTTCTTCCAAAGGACCATTTCGAATTTCTCTGAAACTCTGGGGCTTTAAGGCACAGACCCTGCAAAGATGACTGTTTTAAATGAACCACCTGTTCATACCTGTTGCCTCTCTTTTATAATGTGTCTGACATAGTGTGCAGTGTGCGGCCACTGAATAAGAGACAAACCATCCTATTTTTAGAAACCCACACTTCGTTCACTGAAAACAACTTTTTTTTTTTTTTTTTTTTTTTTGCAGGCACAATCGAACTGAGAGACAACCAAGTAAAGAGTCACTTCTCTTCTCAGATTAAGGACAATGAGAGTGGTGTAGGCTGATAAAACTAGGGAGTCAGGCATAGGGGGTTAATTAATACAAAGTATTTTTTGTTTTTGTATTATCTTTTTTTTTTTTTTTTTAAAGCCCAACACCTCCCCGCCCGGGAAGCAGCGGGGCTCCGTGATAAGCGCCTCATCAAACACACAAGGAGAGGAGGAGTGGGGCTTCTCAGCTGCTCGGGGCTCAGATTAATAGCGCCTCAGGTCGACGGGCCTCCCGCTGCTGCACCGTTACGAAGGCAGATCATTCACTGACACCGTGTCACGGAGGATAATTGGGACGCAACGACGAGCCGCGCTCACCTGTCTGCACACAGGTGCTGGAGGGCGGAGAGAGCGAGAGACAGAGAGAGAGAGAGACAGAGAGAGAGTGAGAGAGACGGAGAGAGAGAGATTCACACACACACACACACACACACACATTCCATTAAGTGACAGTGAAAGCAGGTGGAGTTCAATGGAAGATCCTGATCATTCTGAAAGCTCACTGGAGTTCATGAACATTTCAGGAATGGAGATTAATATTAATATTATACAGGTCTGTACTATTCAGCCGTTCTCAAGTTGCATCAGGCCTGGAGGGGGGACGAGGGTCACAGGGGACAACCTGGGGTACATCCTGGACAGGACAGGGTGCAGGTCCATCACAGGGCAAGCTCTTTTTTAGTGCTCATTTTTGCAGAAAAATTATAATACGGGACCGCGCGATTATCTAATCACAATTTATTACAGCATTTGTTACATAGTTTGTCACTATTGTTTTAAGTATTTTTGTTATTATTATTTTTTAATAGCCTTTGAGGTTCTAAATAAACATTGGTGAGCATTCTCTTAATGTGATTGTTTGTGCCATTATTTGCTATTAGGATAAATATTTAATAGGATAAACATTTAATAGTTAAGTACTGTATCATTGTGTTTTTTTTGTTTGTTTGTTTGTTTGTTTGTTTGTTTTAACAGCCCTACCTAAGGATGATACCTGTTGGGAGTACAGTAACAGTAACAGTAACGGTAACGGTAGTAATACCTGTCGAGTTCCTTTTTAATGTTCGGCCACGTCCCAAATGGCAAACTACTGTAGCATACTGGATGAAATAGTAAAATAGTGCACCGTTTTCTACAATTGTGTCACACTGTATAGAGCTCTTCAGTGGGTTGAGGCTCCAGAGACATCGAGACAATGTGATATTCGTTCTTCAGCTGCTAGGGGCGTAAAGGGTCAATTGCTTGATTAACTAAATAGAAAGGCTTCAGTGTGACGGTAAAGAACGAGGGTCTTCTCAGGCCTGCTCTAATACTAGCAGACAGTGATGACATTTATTTACAATCAGCTTCTTCTGGAGTTTTACATTTTTGCTGGAAGATATCTGAGATGTGGATGAGAACAGGATGAGAAATCTCTTTTTTGGTGAAGCATGTAGGTTGTATATTTATATATCACAAATTTAGCACCTGGTATAAGCACTTCTAATTATAAATATGGTGGCATCAATAAAATATTAAGTATTTGTTTATATATATATATATATATATATATATATATATATATATATATATATATATATATATATATATAAAATAAAAGTTCCTACGTAATACTTTCGCTTCTACTAGGATCTTTGGTAGCACATCTTCATACATGACATTATTATTATTATTATTATTATCATTATTATTATCATCATCAAATCCTGATTATTTTTCTTCGCACTACAATCATCACTTTCTGTTTTGTGGATCGCTCAGATGGTACATTTCTCGAACATTTAAGCACACATGAATCACCGCAACCTAACAGATGCCTCAATTAAATTCACCCTAGCTTTCTTCAGCCAGAATACTCATCGCAATGACATCATCCGCACTCTGAATTAGTGAGTATTTACATAAACAGTGAATAAATGAATCGCTGAAAAATGATGAATACAAATGGCAGGGGATTTGATAATTTGGTTAAAATATATGTTTGATCTATGATGTAATACAGTGTACAAAGTGATGGCTATATACATACTATATATATATATAGTATATATATATACAGTATATATATACAGTACTGTACTGTGCAAAAGTCTTAGGCACTGTACCAATTTTATTATATATGTTTATCATGTCTGCATAATTCTGTACAAAATCATTCAGTATTTCCATATATAACTTACTAAATTAATAAATAAATAACAGTACAGGAGAATATATGCATGCCTGACTGTAAAGAAAAAAATCTATATAGTACAAGACACACCAGTTTTAAGATGGAAACAAAAAACCTGCCTTCGAGCACAGCAAAAGCTGAGGGTCTCACTTGTTGTCAGAGTCGAGGTCAGGAGTGGGTCGATTCTAATGGTGTCGTGTGGCACGCTTGCGATCCCACACTCATTACACCGTTCACAATTACGGCTACCTATTTCCCCGAGAGGGCCGGGCCAACCATTATCACGGCGACTCAAATGAAGTGGATAATTGTGTCTCTCTGCGGCACATCAGGAAACGAGAGAGACAGAGATAGCCAAAGTGAGACTGACAGAGAGATGGACTAAGAAGCATGGGATAATGCATATCAAATCACAGAAACATACACAGAGGGACCAGGTGCAAAAGCAACAATACAGACAAAAGCACAGAGGCGCAAAGCAGAGAGCCAGAAGATGGAAAAACTTAACGTAAGTCAGTTCTTTCCAAAACGAAGATTAAATCCGCACATACTGTACATGTAACATGCGATCTTCACGCTCCTGATGCATAAGACGTTGACCCGAAACAGGCAAGTGCATCGTCATGTCATATTTATGAGACGCGAAGGCCACACTGATTTAAAGCCTCGACTTTGACTGCAATCCTACACGGACTTGTCAAACTACGTGCCATTACTATTCTTTGTCTTAGCGCACTTGTCATGTAAGGCTTGTACGAATGAAATATTAATTCTGCATAATAACTTTCAAAGGGGAATAAAATATGGAATTAATTATTAATCATATGTATATTCAGAGCTTTTCTGATTTTTCTTTTTTGGGAAGCGCGAGATATTCCCAGACAGTTTCTATCCGTATCCGACGAGAGGATTCTCTAGGAAAAGATGAAGTAAAAGTCTAACATAAACCAGAAAGAAAAAATAAAACATACAGGTGTCAACAGTAGGACAGGGTGTAATGCGGATTATATGCTTCATTTGGTGGTTAGTAAGCATGTTGTAGTTTGGTGGAACAAAGAAACATTTGTTGGGGAGGTGGGTGTGGGGGGGGGGGGTTGCAGGAGTCAAGGTCATGTCATTAGACATCATAAACTCCCATCAACGGGAGTGAGGAAATAAAGCGCGCTGATGAGAGGAAATGCGATCTGAGACAATAGATATCTCATTTACTGCATTCTGTCCCATTTCGGCACAATTTGCCGTGAGCCAGTTAATATGCAAGTTATCCGTTGGAGAGGGCGCGAGACAGACCATTTCAGTGTCAATTTACAGCAAAAAGAGAGGACGGGAGTACTCTTGGTTCTTCAGAGCTCTTTAGTCTAATTCAATTGTACCTTTCAATACCTTATGATATGCAGGAAGTGGTTGGCTCGCTATATCACATTATGGGGGGGATAAAATAGTAAAACGGATTTTTTAAAGGCTGTAAGTATGCACGGGGAGAAAAGCAGATAAAAAGTGAAGCTTACTTTTGCTGTGTCTGAGGGGTGAGAAGTGGATTTAAGTGCTTTAGGACTTGCGCTTTGCTGTAAATGCGAGATATCCATCATCGAGCTAGTCCAAACAGTAATGGAAGAAGTTACTCCATATTGACCGATCTTGACTCCGCCGCTATCACACTATTCATAGCTTTAAAAGCATCTCTGGTCATTTGTTACAGCATCTGGTTCGTACACAATGGTTAGTCATGGAACGGTTCGAAAAGGTCAGCTCAAGCACATGGAAGGTACTGTCGAGCTGAAGAACCTGGAAATGATCACTTGTACAGTATGTTTTAGGAATAATTGAGGTACAGTATGTTGACGTATAAAGAGTCACATGGACAAAATTGTTGGTACCATCGTTGAATGAAAGAAAAACTCACAATGGTCACAGAAATAACTTTAATCTGACAAAAGTAATAATAAATAAAAATTCTATGAATGTTAACCAATGAACGTCAGACACTGTTTTTCAACCATGCTTCAACGTAATTAAAATAATAATAATAATAAACTCATTGAACATGCTAATTCAAGGTGTGTCCACTAATTAGCATCACAGGTGTCTACAATCTTGTAATCAGTCAGTGGGCCTACAGTATATATAGTATAGGGCTCCAGGTAGTCACTGTGTTGTTTGGTGACATGGTATGTACCACACTCAAGGAAAGAGTTGGCGCAGGAGATTTGAAAGAAAATTATAGACAAGCATGTTAAAGGTAAAGATTATAAGATCATCTCCAAGCAGCTAGATGTTCCTGTGACTACAGTTGCACATATTATTCATAAATTTAAGATCCATGGGACTGTAGATCCAGCCACCGTCCCTGGACGTGGCCGCAAGAGGAAAATTAATGACAAATCAAAGAGCCGGATACTCCGAATGGTAACAAAAGAGCCCAGAAAGACTTTTAAAGAGATCCGAGGTAAAAACAAGAATGGCTAAGAGGAAACCATTGGATTATTCTAAAGTGGCCCTCTATGAGCCCTGACCTCAATCCTATTGAACATCTTTGGAAGAAGCTAAACATGGTGTCTGGAGAAGGCCGGAAACAATTGGAGCAGTTTGCTCATGAGGAGTGAGGAGTGGGTCAAAATACCTGCTGAGAGGTGCAAACGTCTCCATCATTTTTGTCTAGGCCTGTTCCATGAGTTTTTTTTATATATATATAATTCCATTGAAGCATGGTTAAAAAGTCTGACTTTCATTGGCTAACATTCATAGAATTTTTATTTCTTATTACTTTTGTCTGATTAAAGTTATTTCTGAGACCATTGTGAGTTTTTCTTGCGTTGACCGAAGGGTACCAACAATTTTGTCCACGTGTGGTATAAAGAGTCTACAGTGGTGGTGAAAAGTATTAAAACAACATAAGTCGCGTGTTTATTATTATTAAAGTTCTGTCTGTGAACCAGACAGGTGAATTAGTTCAAGCCTGAAGAGTTGTGCTAATTAACAGAAAAACTTTCTGAAGCTAAAGCCTGGGTCATCTGCAGGAAATAAACCAGTAGAAAACTGTTGGACGATGGTGAAGAAGACAGGAGCAGTCAAGATTACTTCTGTACAAGATCAGCATAGCTTGACCAAGTGACAAGCGGGATCCAGCAAGTTTTAAGGAATAAAGGATTATAAATATTGATTGTTATAAAGCAATTTCACTGCATAAATAAACTCTTAAAATGATTATTAATATTGTCATTGTTTAACAAAATTAAGGATATAATTAAAACATCAAATCTTTCTTTTGTAGCCATTATATTCTATATTCAGCTACCGCTGTATCCTTACATGAATCCTATAAAGCAATGAATCAAACAATGAGTGAAAACTGAAGATTTATTTCCTGACACTCTTCATCTTGTATCTTTGTTGAGATCCACACTATCCCAGAACAGTAGAAGAAAATAACATTTAGACTTAAAGAGAGAAAGCAGCTTCTTCTTAAATGGAAATTTCCACCCAACTTTAAATAATTCTTAGCTAAGCCGCTGGCAGGCATATGTCAGAGCATTAATATTTACAGCACATCATGCCGTAGTTGAAAGAATACAATACAATTTGAAGATGCATGCATGGATACATTTAAAATGCATGCATAAATAAAGACAGCAGTTATGAAATCGGGTGGCAAGCTCTGCAAAGTTGCACCCAGAAACAGAGCAGTAATATAAGACATATTAAAACTAAACTGTAATGCTTTTTATTATTTATTTATTTATTTATTTACACTATTTGGCATTTGAGAGAAGATGAAGAAGAAGAAAAAAAAAGCGGCTTATATTAATTAAAATGTCTCAGACAGAGGCATAATTTCAGTACAGCATTAAACATCAGTAGTGTTAAAATAAAAACCAAACACCAAGACGAAAAGAAGTAATGAACCGTTCCAGATGAAAAGTAAACATTTAGAAGCACTTATATATATAAATTATTTAAATATATTGAGCTGTATCCAATTTTGACCATTTGAAGTCTAGAATAAAAATGGCCCAGGAGTCCTGGTGGCCCTCTCGTGCCACGGGTCGGTGGACACGACAAGTCTTTTGAGCAACTGAAAATAGCAACTGTCTCGGCAGCCCAATTATGACCCGAATCTTTTCCATTGTATTTGCTCTCTTCTTTTACCTTGTGAACAATAGGTCAGCTGTGATCGACCAGACCCTGGCGTTCAAAACAGACAGCTCAGCCTCTATTTGAGGATCAATAGCGGCAGCTAACGTCTGATCCGCTTCTGTCCGTATTCAAATAGAACGTGCTGTGGCTGTGGCTGTGGCGCGCATCATCTCCTCAAAGTCATGTATAATTAGGCACGGCCATTTCACCGAGTTCAGAGTGGAGACAGAGGGGGGAAAATATATGAAACTAATTAACAGGGGCCTCGCCATGGCTCTTCCGTACGATACGAGACGCTTGAAACGTGTAGATCCGAACGAGACGGGAACGTATAGTGCAATAAAAAGGTACAGGGACGGGCTTGGCAAATTCGAAAAAATTGAATAAGATGAAATGAAACAGTGACAACGAGCATGTTTCCTTGCTCAGTACATCATGATGTTGCTCCAGGCGCTACCTTTGTCTCCATCATGGCACCGAGTTAAACTGTGCATTGTAGCACGACACTCCTGATTTCATGCAATATGGTGGATTACGGAATTGAATTGAACGCTGAGCGTTTTTTGTTCACTTTTCTAAATTAGGATTTTCTGTCTCTATAATGACAGCAGAGTCTCTTTTTCTTGCCAAATCAATGGCAGCTATTTATATGAGCAGTAATCTCACACCAGGCACTGAACTGGCAGCGAAGTGATGGTTTAAAGTAATGACTAAAAAACACACACATACAAAAAAAAAAAAGAATGCAAATTGGTTTCTTCTAATTCTACACTAAGCTAAGAACACGCTTCATTCCGCGAGGACTTTTCCAACACCGAGCTTAATACGTGTAATCAAGAGTAAAAAAAAGTCGTTTGTAGCATTTGTGGACAAATCGTCAGGAGTGCCATGGTTTATGATGCAGGAATCAAATGTCCTCCCCGCTTCTCATCAGAACGAGTGAGGCTGACGAGCAGGCGATCAGCCAAGAGATCATTAAGCAAGGGCTGAAGTGGCACTGCCAGTGTGCGGGCGATGCCATGGCAACAAGGGTTCGCCCGGCTTGAGAGACAAGATAAAAAAAAAATGTAAAAAAAAAAAAAACAATGAAAGGCAGGGTGCAGGGCCGCTCAACGATCGCCGCTGATCGATGGCTCTCACTCGCTCTCCCTCGCTCTCTCTGTTCTTCTTGTTATTTTGTTTTTTTTTTAGAGAGATGGTGGGAGGAAAGAAAGGGCAGCACCGTTTAGGCTTTGTGGCAAGTAGTGCCTGGGGGGTCGTCTTCAAATACAGTGAACAAAGAGAGCAAAAGGAAATCGCTGGGGGAGAAAAGCACTATCAAAACAGTCGGTCAGGCCGCTGTGAAAGGGCGAGCTATTTACTTGCATCTAATTGTTGACCCCCTAAAAAGTTTAGTAAAAAGAATCATTGTCACGCAGCTCATGCTGAGTGGTGTACTAACTAGAAAGACCCTGCTGATATAATAAGCATCCACATGGGATCTACCGGGAGGGAAAAAAGTTGATCCGGTAATAACTAAAAACTGAGGGACGCCTTTACAGTGTGCACAGAAGAAAGTGAGAGCAACTTCCACAGCTGTATGTGTTTGGACAGTTCCGTGAGCAAAGCAATACATGGAATATGCTGTATCTCACACAAACACACACACACACACGCACTAGTAAGTTTACCAACAACATGTGCTAATCAATGCTGTGAAAGCAATCTGTCAGGAAATCTTTAGCATTAATACCGTCTGCCTGAATGGGGATCAGGCCTGTTCACAGGGGTGGGGTTCGGCTGGGTCTTAACAGTCTGTCTTTACTCATCCCTCTGTGTCAATACGGATTATGAGCCGGGCTTTTATCTTTTCAACCACACAGACCACTTCTTCATTTAAATAAATTGAATAGATGTGTCTTTTTTTATATAATGTATTATTATTATTATTATATAATTTCATAAATAAGAATACACTCCTGCAGAAGACGTTCAAATCCGACGCCGATTCAAATTCCGCTGCCATGCGCGAGCGGCGAGATCTAATCTTTCATTTTTTAATCCAAATTTACCGAAGGCAATATTTTTTAACGTTCTCCTTTAAGACCTGAAAAGGATAAACACTACCTATTGTTGATGGCGCAGCACCTTTCTTCCCAACTTAAGAACAACAATTTGCTTCAGGATCGACTGCTTGGCAGCTGACAGCACCTGCATGCAAAGTAGCTGGGTTATATTTAGGGGAGCATTTTTAGGGAAATGATTGTGATTTGCAACCCTGCGATGTGCAGCTCAATTACAAAGAAACTGTATTTACTGATATTACAATGGCTGCGGAAGAAGAAGAAAAAACACGCCTCTTTATATCAAGGCCATCAAATATAAAAGAAGGCAGTTAAAAAAAAGAGAGAGAGAGAAAGAGAGAAAGAGAGAAAGAGAGACTGTAAAGAAGAGGAGCAATGATGAACAAATAAAAAGCAAATGTTGACATTTCGCATTCAGCGCTTCTTTTTATAGGTCAGAGGCAAGCCTGGCTGACCCCTGTATTGTTTTAAATGCCATTTTGTAAAGAAGAGGATCGCAGGAATTAATTAATGCACGGGTAGCTGCCGCCGTCAAGAGGGCGCACATTAAAATCAATGATTAATAAATTCAAAACACACAACAAACTCAGAGGGGAGATGAAACTAGTATTGTGCTTCGCAGGAAGCAGCCCCAGTGCGGGTCCTCCCACCAGCGAGACGGCCACTCGGATGCCTAATGGAAAGCCGCCTGTGCCAGCTGTGTGCCTGTGAATAAAATCACTTTAATTAAAGGCATCACAATGGGAAGGGAATGAAGCAGAATGGAAAGGAAGCGGCCTGGCGTACTTGACACACACAAGACGATGGAACGACGTCTTCGACGATCCTATCTCAAATAATCTGAATCCCTGAACCACCTTCTAAACACGCACGTCAAGAACGATGTTCTCCGAAGACAAGATAACGCTCTCAAAATCCAACTGTATCCCATCTGCGCCACATCTGAACTTTCTTTAAATGATTTATCACAAAATATAACGTGATCAAATTAATCCCTGAATGTTTTTTTTGTTTTTTGTTTTTCTCCAGGACGAAATGTTGAAATATTTCTCAGCTCAAAACCGCGAGCCAGTGGAAAGGCAATTGTTCTAGGCTTCCAAATATTGTGCTGTTTCGCTGGCAGACGAACCAGCAAAAGAAGCGTCCACCCACATACGAAGGGAGGAAGGGGCCCTCATAATCTGATACACAACAAAGATGAGCCCTGATTACATTCACCCCCTTCTCCTGTTTTAAACAGACTGGGAGCAGTGCCCAGAGCCAGCTGGGGGAAACACAGCTTCACTCATACTCTCGCATAAACAGCTTCGTCTGTAGATCACCTCATCACTCACAAGGGGGCAGCAATCCAACACACACGCGTGCGCGCACACACACACACATAATACAGAGTCACAATCAGACTGACTTATAGAATTGTTTAGTCTTTACTTTGTGCACAAAATGAGAAATGGTTGGGTCGGGTGTATCAAAAAAAAATTCAAAACAATTAAATCGTACGACTGTACAGTCTGGCTCATATTCATTTCCATCTTATCCGTAACGAGAGTGTTGTGACATTTTGCTTGATGAAACACAACAGTATTAGGTTAGGGGTAGATTTGATTAACCGCAGTGTTCGTGTCTACTTGTAATAACACCTAAATCCAGTTTAGATGCAAATAGTATCTTCTCCATTATAAAACTCTCACTTCTAGGAACAAGTATGTTTTCTGGGGGTTGGTTTTCTGTAAGTCTGGAGGTCTGCATAACATTATTATTATTATTATATTCTTTGAAATTTTAGATATTCATTTGCCAGTGTTTAACATTAGATAACATTATCGATACAAGGGGTGTGCAAGTCAAACCTGGACTTGTGAAGACATTTCTCATGTACGAAGATGTACAATAGATTGACATTTACAGAAGACTTCAAGCACGGTACGGTGATAAGACTCTGAGCAAATGAATGGTGCAAATGTTTTAAAGAAGAGCATCAACGACGATCCCGGCCAAGGGAACCCACTGCAGTCGTTCTCGAGATCCTTGAAAATCCTTGAAAATTGATTCATAAACATTCACAAACATCACGTCCACATTACATAAATTTGTCTGGGAGTTATTGCCACACCCTCACTTCAAGCCATTTCCACATGGGCAATTTTAGGAGTTCCTGGGAGGCCAGCTTTTCAGACAGTCCGATCATGGCACCGGCAACCTGAGAAAACTTTCTACCTTGACGTTATCAAAGCACTAGTGAAGCACTGGGATGAGTGCAGCAGGGGATTGTACTGTATATAGAGAAATAAATGTCGTTTTTACTCTCCTAACTGTGTTCAGTTATTCTGCACAATAAAATGTCTTGCTTCGACTTGATACATCTGCTCATTCGTTTATTCAAGTAAAAGTACAACTTTGTGGTTTATGTGACTACAAAGTTGCTTTATCCTATTTTTCTCATAGGAGGACATCACATCTTCTTCCAACTATATTGTGTATATAGATATATCAATGTAAGATCTTCACATGAAGTTATATGTTTTAACACACTGATGCTAATAAAGAGAAACAGTGATATACAATTACAAGGTGCACAACAACAACAACAACAACAACAACAGAGCAGTGTGTCAGGAGAACCAACTAACATTATTATACTGTAGGACAATTTTAATTTGGAGATGCTTGCTAGGTAACTAAAAGAAACTTTCCAAGACAAGAGGCAACATCTGCTGGCAAAATCACAGAGGTGTCCGTCTAGACAGAAGTACAATTACAATTCTATATCAGTTTAAAAAAAAAAAAAGGAAGGAAGGAATTCTGGGCAGTATTTTTTTTTTCGAGAGAGGAAAAAAAAGAAAGACAGACATGGATGATTTGGACGGAAATAAAATTACACCTGCAAATAAATCAATCCCCACCAGGACCCTATATAAATCTAATTCTGCCTGAATAAGTCTTAAGCTTCCAGACTTCATTTAAATGGTCGATAGACCTCCTTCTTCCCACCCTCCTGTAGTCCTTTTCTCATACAGTACTGTAGATGGTTTAAGGTGAAAAAAAAATCTACAATTAAAAACCACCGAAATAGCTTCCTAACCATCTCCGGGACTAATTTAAAAATTTTCTAACAGAAGGCATGGTAGATGTAGGTTCAGCATTGCCATGTTTTAATGAAACTGTTATTTTTAGAAAGATTCTGCCATTGCAGCTCTGAGTACTGGTTTGCCAATTGCAGCAATTCCTGCCCAGATAGCTAATGAGTGATGATGTAGTGCCGGCCCACGCTTAGCATTTTCATCTGGCCCACATACCGCACTGAACTCGTCCCAGTCAGCCACAACTCTCAGGTCCATTTCTCAGGTATGATATGGACCACAATTTCAGCTTAATGGACCACGTACGAGCATTAGAGAGCCAGTTATTAATTGGCTGCATTCGGGTCATTCACCATTTCCAGATTATTTGGAGAACAAAATGCATTACATGTAGCCAAGTAGCCTGACGACATTAATATACACACAACAGTATGACGTCTCACACGAAATGAACACCTTTTACCAATTAGACATATTTTCCTACTACATACATTTTTCAGACAGCTTTTGACAAAATGCAATAAAATCCTTCTCATGGCTGGATTTTAAGAACACACTTGAAGCACAGTTACATAAACTGTAGATGTGTTAACACGAGTTATCATGAGTGGGAGTGATGAGTCTGTGTATGTAAAGCATGCTTTGTAAATAACGTTACATTTTAAGTGTTAATTTCTCCCATGTATGGAGACTTTTGGGACACCCTGTACTGTAAATTTGATTAAAATAGTGTCTCGGTTGCAGAGTTGTCATGGATGAATTATTGGCTCTCGTGCACATCGTACAAAAAAACGTTGACGTTTCGATTTAAATAAGTAAATACGTAGGAGCCCTGGATTGGATAATTATGACAGTGATTAATATGATTCAGCAGTAGCTGTTACAAATAAATATGGGTATATCACTCTCTCTCACTCACTCACTCACTCACACATCTTCTATACCGCTTTATCCTGTATTCAGGGTCACAGGGGGGCCTGGAGCCTATCCCAGGAGGCTTAGATGAAATAGACCCTGGACAGGGTGCCGTTCCATCACACACACTCTACACACGCCTAGTCTGCAGGTCTTTGGACTGGGGGAGGAAACCAGAGTATCCAGAGGAAAACCCACCAAGCATGGGGAGAACTTGCAAACTCCGAGCACACAGAGAATCAAGCCTGGCCGGGAATCGAACCCAGACCATGGAGGTGCAAGGCGACAGTGCTAACCACTACACCACCGTGCCGCAATATGGGTATATAATGTACAAAAATCATTCATTCTATGTAATGAGTTAAACATATCAATTTTATCATTAATCACTCACTCATCGTCGATACCACTTGATCCTGTGTACAAGGGCACAAGGACGTAGGGCATGTGGCGGGTTACAACCTGGACTAAGATAGCTGGAATCACTAAAATCAGAAATGTCCAAGATCTACAGTAAGTAACTAAGATTACTTAGATACTTGGTGAAGGTGCATTGTGAAAAAGGGAATAGCATGAAGATAATTAAATCATGTAATAAATAACTTAACCTTAAGCTGCATGAATGTACTGAAAGACCACGTTATCCTGTCAATGGATTTTTCCCTGATGTGGTTGACTCTCCTGTCATCAGTACTGTAAAAGATATCAGTCGAAACTGAATGCAAATATTGACAGGCATAAATGTCACACTGCATAAGGTGAAAGTTAAAAGTGTTGCTTTTTTACAGTATAAATTTGTATACATTAATTAGTATACTAGTATAAATAAATACTAGGTAAATATGAATACTTTGTAAATGAAAGTGGGACTTATATATTATATCCAGTAGTATCCAACATCCTGAAGCTGAAATCTTTTAGTTATACGTCCCTTATGTTTTGTGCATGTAACTTATATTACACTTTACATCCTGCAACCTAGTTACTGTACAGTGTGTGATATACAGTAGACCACACTTACAACGTTCATACAAATTCTTCATCATCATTTATTTACAAGTTGCTAAATAATAATCAAATTAAAGTGGCTAATCTAATCTAAGCACACATTGCTGCTTACTCAAAGACTTGTTCTTCAATCGATCTGATTTAACACAGCACTTAATTCCCAAGCTTGCTGTAGTTTGTTAAGTTAAAGCATGGAAATGAAACAGCACTGGGTTCTGGCTTTCCAGGCAAAGGAAATGATGACCCCTGCTGGAGCTATTTGTGTCAAGCTTAAGTTCTCCATGCTTTCCTCCACGGGGTTAAACCCCATCCCGTGAAAATGTTTGTAAAAAATCTTATGAAATTTGTTAGCTATTTATTATTTATATCTTCTTATTTTGACTGCAACGGTGGCACAATCCAGGGTCGAGGGTTCGAATCCCGCCTCTGGTCTGTGTGTGTGGAGTTTGCATGTTCTCTCCATGCTTGGTGGGTTTCCTCCAGATACTCCGTTTTCCTCCCCCAGTCCAAAGACATGCAGATTAGGTAAATTGCGTTTCCAAATGTGGTGTAGTAGCATGTGTGCCCTGTGATGTACTCCGCCTCATGCCCAAAGTCTCCTGGGATAGTCGGCAGGTGCCCGCACAACCCTGTACAGGAAAAATGATATAGAATAAAATTCTATAGGGAATTTTATATATCTTCGACAAGGCCTCCTCCGAGAACTCAGTGCTGACAAAGTATAACATTACAAAGCAAGCCACAAACAAGTGGTCATGCATAACCAGCGGGGGGAAGAAGTTTTTACCGGTACTTCTACCACAACCTTCATCGCTTCATATTGTTTACTTATTCTCAGCTCAAAATTTTTTAAAAACATTTTATTACCTGATGTAATAAATAGTGGTGCACCTGGTCTCACCACTGTTCTGTACCCTTCACTGTTTCCCTTCATTCTCGCTGATACTGTTTTATCGCACAACACACCTGACACTTTTATCCACCGTACATTCGTTTTTTTTTCCATCTGAAAACTGGTCTGTCTTGTACTGTACTATATATTTTTTTTCTTTACAGATATGCATATATTCTCCTGTAATGTTATTTATTCATAAATTTTTAAGTTATATATGGAAATACTGAATGATTTTGTACAAAATTATGCAGACATGATAAACATATATAACAACATTGGAACAGCATATAATATGGTGCCTAAGACTTTTGCACAGTACTGTATATTCCCAGTACCTGAATTCCCAGGAATCTCCTCCCCGTGTATAACCAAGACACCTAAAAAAAGAAGAAATTTTACAAAATAAATAATCCCTAGTACTGAAGTAACACCTAGAGTGTTTACAGACGTCCAAGTGGACTCAAATAAACTCTGACAGTCTTAAAAATCAACACTAGGGATTTAAGTGTGATTATTAATTTGCATGTTTTCTGTAGGTTTAGAGATTTAGATATTTACATAAAAATAAAACTAAAGCCAACACTAATACCAGAGATGTGGGGGATCGGTTTAGTGGTGTAGCAATTCATGCATCGCCATGTATATTTCTTTTTCTTTTTTTGCATTTGATGTGAATTCCTCTATAATTCTAATTATTTTTAAAGTTTGTTTAAAATTGTGACAAAATCGGAGAGGAAAAGGGTGAGTCGAAAATAATCCGCACTCTGGCTGTAGAATTTATTTGAATTAGCTTTTAGAAAAGACAAATGCATGACAAAGCCAGGAATGCACCATTGTCTTCACTTTTCATCAGTAAGGGAATCTTCGTCCTCATAGCGCTGCTTTCAGGAGAACAACCTGGTGAAAGTCTCATTAAGCGAGATCAGGACTATAGGGAGGATATAAGAAACCACATCCTGGAAGTTTTTGCAGAGTTTCGACAGTGTGGGCAGAAGTGTGCGAAAGTGCATGCTTTTATAAGAATCTCACGGTAACAAGCACTGTTAATTGTTGAACATTTTTCCTGATAATGTTCCAATACTTCTGTCCCTTGTGACCTGGAAAAACTAAAAGGATTAAGTTTCCAGTTGTTTTAAATAAAATTTTGGACTCATCCTCATAATATCAAATCAGGATAGTTATAAAATCGTAATACTTACAGAATAGAAATAGAAAAATCAAATCTAGGTATCATGATAATATTGTAGATCCATGTCGATTCCCGTCCCGAACTAACACCTGAATGTGGAACACATATCGAACAAACAAAATGACTTATTTGTTAATTAAAGCTTAAAACAAAAAATAAGGTTCACCTTGAAACCAGAAGGTATTTTAAGTATAAAGTTAGCTGTCGATAAAAACAAGTAACATTACTGCTAACAGTTCTAGCAGCATTCTCTTAACTTGACTAGATATCATACTCACTTTCTCACTTTATTATAAATACTTAACATACATTTCTTACTTTAGAGCTTAGCTATTTTCTTCTTCTTTTTTTATTTTACGTGTTTACATTTTCCAAATGCTAATTCAGGACCGAGTACTTTCACAGTAGTGATGGGTTGTTCATGAACGATTCGTTCTTCTTGAACGAATCTTTAACATGACTCCGATGAACGAGTCGTCTTGGAGAGTGATTCGTTCATTTTCTTCTGGGCGCGCATGCGCAAAGCATACGAAGCCCCAGTCTGCAGCCTGCAGATCGGGGAGGGGCTGCACGTGTCGCCCCGCCCACATGGTTTCTCATTGGTTGTAAGTAAATTAATGACGGCGTGCAACGTTCCTCCCACAACTCCTCTCATTGGTTAGTGAAATGGATTGAAGTCGCTGCCACGATAAACAGGAAATGCCGTTGGAAACAGTACTTAGGAATTATACATTTTATACAAACGCTGAAATGCTTATTTATTCAGCTTTCAAATGCGTAAAAATCTCAGTTAAGTGTTTTTTTTTTAAATGTACGCTTATGACTGGTTTGTGGATGAAGGTTACATACATTTACAAGCAAGACTTCCGCTGTTTAGTTCTCCCATTTCTGGCAACCCTGACTATAAATTAAAATGTCAACCAATCGAGTTTATTTACAGCTTTTTTTTAATTTATTTTATTAATAAAATACATAAATGTGGAATATTCTCAGCAAAAGTATCCACTATCCTTATGTTATTAAATAATCATTTATGACACATGAATGAATTTCACTGTTATTTATTTATGTACAGTGGCTTGCAAAAGTATTCAGCCCCCTTGAACTTTTCCACATTTTGTCACATTACAGCCACAAACATGAATCAATTTTATTGACTCAGGGGGCTGAATAATTACTCACACCCCACTTTTCAGTTATTTATTTGTAAATAATGTTTGCAATCATGTATGATTTTCGTTCCACTTCTCACGTGTACACCACTTTGTATTGGTCTTTCACGTGGAATTCCAATAAAATTGAAAATAATGTAATTTAATTACACTTAATATTACTTTTTTTGTCGTATTTTCTTAACATATGTAGAATTACATGTCTTCTCTGCTATCCTTTTTAGGCACAAAAGGCAATCATGACTCCTGAGTTGCAACTTTTGGATGTAAGTCTCTTAAGTGCTGTAATACTGTCGTGTTTCATTTAAGCAAATGAAGGCTTAAAACTATTCCATATACAGTACTTTCCAGTTACCCATGGAGATGTTGGAAGTAGTGCTACAGGATGGAGATGCTGCCTACATGAATCTTTCGCTTACTTGCAGTTGCTTTAGTGCAATTGTGAACAGGATCCAGTTCAGACAGAAGGCACACTATGCATGGTTTGACAGTAAGCATCTGTCCTTTTTTTTATGCAATTTTGCTTATTGTATTTTTAAAGCTGTATCATGGCTAACAATCCTAGATGACTTCTGCTTTGTGTGTGTGTTTTTGACTACAGGTGTTGTGAACTGGGAAAAATGGAGTGAAACATCAAGGGCAGAATTACGAGTGCCTTTTGAAATTAAAGAATGCAAAATGTGTAAAATATTATTCATGACCTGCTTCGGTTATTACGGAAATGGGAAACGTGTTTGCCTCAGAGGATTTTATGATGTCACAGAGGACCCAGACTGCTGTTTCACCTGCCATTATTAGATTGGGAGGGAGAATTAATGCTTGACCACAGAGAGATGTATAAATACCTGCTTTCTCATAAATACCAGGCCTGCTATCAGAAATAACTGTGAACAGTATAAATAAATAAATAACAGTGAAGTTCATTAATGTGTCATCATAATTCATTCATGTATCATAAATGTTTGTATTTATAAATGTTTAACAACCCTTTTCTATTTATTAATTTAATAGCATATGGATAGTGGATACTTTTGCTGAGAATATTCCACATTTATGTATTTTATTAACAAGAAAAAAAAGGGGGGAAAAGGCTGTAAATAAACGCAATTGGTTGACATTTTAATTTATAGTCACGGGATTATAAAATGTATAATTCCTAAGTACTGTTTCCAACGGCATTTCCTGTTTATCGTGGCAGCGACTTCAATCCATTTCTCTAACCAATGAGAGGAGTTGTGGGAGGAACGTTGCACGCCCGGCATTAATTTACTTACAACCAATGAGAAACCATGTGGGCGGGGCGACACGTGCAGCCCCTCCCCGATCTGCAGGCTGCAGACAGGGATACTTGCAAAGCATCGCAAAACCTCCATAGGCTATGTACTGTACAGGAAACAGAATTGAACGTTTCTCAGCAATGAGTCTTCAAGTCTCGAGGCGTTCGTTCCTTTGTCACGTGACTCCCATAGACGCTATGCGGCGCCATAGATTCAAAGGAACGAACGGCTCCGATTGCAAGATATGATGGTGAGTTACTCATTCTGTTTATTAAATTCAAATTCAAATTTTATTGGTCACATACACAATCATACACAGTATAATATGCAGTGAAATGCTTTATACGACCGCCAGTGACCTTAAAAAAAAGAAAATAAAAGCTTGTAAGTAAAATAAATAATCAATAAAAAGGAAATACTAGAGAAATAATTATAACTAGTAAAATTAACTTTGCATAAGGGCATAATAAAATATTGCAAAAATATAGGATTAAAGTGTCAGTGGTTGTGCAAATATGCATGAAGGTGACATGTGCAATTGTCCAGATGTATGAGTATTTAGTGCAAGTGTGTATGAATGTGTCCATGATTGTCCAGTCAGTGTTGTGAGCTTAAAAGATGTTATTAATCCTGTGTGGAGGTGTGATTGTGTGATTGAGAGACCTTATCGCCTGCGGGAAGAAGCTCCTCCTCAGTCTCTCTGTGTTGGCCTTTAGGGAGCGGAATCTCTTCCCAGACCGCAACAAAGAGAACAGTCCATTACTGGGGTGACTGAGGTCCTTCATGATCTTCCTGGCCTTAGTCCAGCACCGCTTGCTGTAGATGGAGTGTAGGTCAGGGAGCTCAGTGCGGATGATGCGCTCGGCTGATCGCACCACCCTCTGTAGAGCTCGTCTGTCCTGCATGGTGCTGTTCCCGAACCAGGTCGTGATGTTTCCCGTCAGGATGCTCTCTATGGTGCAGGAGTAGAAGTTCCTGAGCACCTTGGAGGGCAGTCTAAAGTCTCTCAAGCGTCTGAGGTGGTAGAGACGCTGCCGCGCTTTTTTCACCACGGTGCTGATGTGACAGGACCATGACAGGTCCTGCGTGATGTGAACACCGAGGTATCTGAAGCTGTCCACTCTCTCCACTGGGCTCCTGTTGATGACGGGGGTCTGGTAGTTCCTCTCCTGCTTTGTACTAAAGTCCACTATCAGCTCCTTTGTCTTACTGACGTTCAGGAGGAGATTGTTCCTCTGGCACCAGTTCTCCAGATTTCCAATCTCCTCTAGGTAGTCCGACTCATCATTGTTAGTGATCAGTCCGACCACGACGGTGTCGTCAGCAAACTTGATGATGGAGGTGGAGTTGGTAGTGGCCACGCAGTCGTGGGTGTACAAAGAGTACAGCAGGGGGCTCAGAACACAACCCTGGGGGGCTCCAGTGCTGAGAGTGAGTGTGGCTGAGACATGTCCGCCCATCCTTACTGCCTGTGGTCTGCCAGTCAGAAAATTGGAGATCCACTGACATATAGATGAGCTCAGTCCCAGGTGCTCCAGCTTGGTGGTGAGTGTGGAGGGAATTATTGTGTTAAAAGCAGAGCTGTAGTCGATGTAGTCATTTTAACATAATTCCCTTTCCTAGTGTCCAGGTGAGTGAGTGATGTGTGGAGGAGATGAGAGATTGCATCGTCTGTGGAGCGGTTCTGACGGTATGCAAACTGTAGTGGGTCCAGTGTGTCGGGTAGTGAAGAAATGATGAAGTCTCTGATAAGGCGTTCAAAGCACTTCATCACTACTGAGGTGAGGGCTACAGGGCGATAGTCATTGAGAGAAGCAGGATGTGGTTTCTTTGGAACAGGAACAATAATGGACTCTTTGAAGCATGTGGGGATCACCGACTGAGATAAAGAGATGTTGAATATCTCAGTGAACACAGGTGCTAGCTGGTCTGCACAGGCTCTGAGGATACGGCCTGAGATGCCGTCTGGTCCTGCTGCTTTCCTGGTGTTCACTCTCTTGAAGGCTCTCCTCACGTCGTGCTCGGAGATGATGAGCGCGTTCCCGGTGCTGGCTGTGTCTTCCTGTCTGCAGCCGTTAGCACCGCTAGCATTAGCGCCGTTAGCATTAGCGCCGTTAGCATTAGCATTGCTAGCGTCTTTAGCTGCAGCCTCGAAGCGAGCGTAAAATGTGTTCAGCTCGTCTGCCAGAGTCGCGTCCGCGTTCGTCATACCGGATGCTGGTGCTTTATAGTCCATTATTGTTCTTAGTCCCTGCCACAGGCTCCTAGAGTCACTCTGTTGAAGCTGTGACTCTAGTTTTCTCCCGTAGCGCTGCTTCGCCTCTTTCACCACCTTCCGGACGTTATATGACGCAGCCTTGTACGGTTCCATGTCCCCCGACGCAAGTCCCGTGTTGTAGGCAGCTGTGCGAGATCTCAGAGCGTCGCGGATGGTTTTATCCACCCACGGCTTCTGGTTGGGAAACGTTCTGATAGTCTTTTTCTCTACCGTATCGTCTGCCAGCTTTTCAATAAATCCCACAACCGCTTCCGTAAACACGCTGACGTCATCATCGGAGCTGTTTCTGAAAATGTCCCAGTCTGCGTCATCGAGTGCGTCCTGTAACGCGGCCACCGATTGGTCCGTCCAGCGCGCGACCTCCCTCTGAACCGGAACTTCCTGTTTCAGCCTTTGTTTATATTTTGGCATGAGGAAGATGGCGGCGTGGTCGGATTTACCAAATGCTGGACGAGATTGTGCCCTGTAACCGTCTTTGACCGTGGTATAACAGTGGTCCAGTGTCCTTTCGCCCCTGGTGGGGCAGGTGATGTGCTGATAAAAGTTCGGCGCTGCGCGTTTGAGGTTGGCACTATTAAAATCCCCAGCCACAATGAGCGCAGCGTCCCGGTGTTGTGTCTGGTGCTGTGAGCGCCTCATGCAGCTCGCATAAGGCCTTGTCTGTGTCTGCTTGTGGAGGAATGTAAGCGGCACTGATTATGACCGATGTGAACTCCCGTGGAAGATAAAATGGACGACACATGATGGACAGTAGTTCCAGGTTTGGTGTGCAGGAGCGTGTAAGAGGAACAACGCTCACGCTGTTGCACCAGCTGTTGTTCACCATTAAGCACACGCCGCCTCCCCTTGACTTCCCCGAGTCCCGCATCCTGTCCATGCGGTGAACCGAGAAGAACTCGGCCGGCTGTATGGTGTGGTCTGGCACCGCTGGGTTCAGCCATGTCTCGGTGAAGCAGAGGAGATTGCAGTCCCGAATGTCTCTCTGGAACTTTATCCTGGCCCTGAGGTCATCGAGCTTGTTCTCCAGTGACTGGACGTTGGCGAGCAGGATACTAGGCAGAGGTGTGCGGTGTGCACGGGTTCTCAGCCGGTTCCTCACCCCAGCTCGTCTCCCTCGAGGTCTCCGCTTCGCGTCGCGTCCATTGCTCTCCCTCAGGATCTCACTCAGCCAGCTCGGATCCGGAGTTAAAAACGTCGAATTGTGAGTACATTGTATACCAATAGAAACAAGAGTGTCTCTATCATACCTAATGTACTCAATGGTGGTGATTTTGCCGATTTTAAAACACTGAAAACTAACTTAAAGAACAAAAACAAATAAAAAGGTGGTCGGAGCAGTCGTGACGGCAGCCGACCTCACCGGCGCCATCTTGGAATATGGAATATAATATATATATATATTATAATATGTCCTTAGTTGCATTGTAATATTTCCATAACTGGAATTATAGCCAGAATTTGTGTATGTAGCCGTATTAGAGGGCTTTTTATTGAAAATGCAACATTTTATTTTATTTCTGATCAAAAGAACGAAATGACTCAAAAAAATATTCGTTCATTTTGATGAACGAGATTCAAAGAACCGAGTCACTAAAATGATTCAAACTTCCTATCACTATTTCACAGTTTGCGCTTCTTTTTCTAACCACAAGGAGGAGCTCTGCGGCTACCGGAAGAAGAGAATCAGCTTCTGACACGTGAACTTCGCCGCCATCTTGGAAGGGCATCTCTCCACATTGATTTCTCTGGATTGAGATAAATTTAAAAGATACAAATATATTTACAAACCCCTCTTAGGTCTCCCCTCTGGATTTATTTCATCACAACAGAAAAGAATACAAATGTTTTGCCATGACTAATTCATGTTTTAAATGCTGTCCACATTCACCTTTTAAAAAAATATAAATCATATATCAGTAATACACCAACAAATGTGTAGTGATAGAATTGAAGTGCTTGAATGAATTTGTTTATTATTTGTAATTAATTTTTTTTTAATAAAATAATTCCTGGCATCGTGGGCTACCTAAAAGTAAGTTGATCTACAAATTAGCTTTATTGGTGTTAGTAATTTTAATCCTTCTGTCAGTTAATATTATAATAATTAAATGAGAAATTTAAATAGAATAACATAAAACAAGGGGTGGAAACTATCCCAAACAGCTGCAGGAATATTTCATTAGAGTGTCTGTCTGCCTGTCTATCTTTCGATCTATCTATCTATCTATCTATCGAAATCAGGAAACAGGAATCGCAACAAACGGTTTGTTTTATGGATGGACATATGACCTAGAATAAAGATGAATAGAGATGTAAGAGATAGAGGCAGGGGAAAGTCCACACTATCAAAAGATTTGAAAATCTTACGGTAAACAAGCAAACAACATTTATTAAAATAGCTTTTAATAAAATTTTAAATGCAGATCAGTACATGAACTAAGAATCCCCTAAACTGGAAATCAAATAACCATAATGTATATACAGAAATGGGTTTGAGAGAGCCCAAATAAGTACGGGCTTCAATTTGTGTCTAGTTCCTCTCAAGGGTTTCTTCCTTTTGTTAATTCAGGGAGTTTTATTTCTTGCTACCGCTATGCCCTCAGCTTGTTCATCAGAGACAAACTAGTAATTTTCACTCACTCAATCATCATCTATACCACTTTATCCTGTATATAGGGTTACAGCGTGGATGGAGCCTCTCCCAGGAGAGCATGGACAGGGTGCCAATCCATCACAGGGCACACACACAGACATACACACGCTACCGGCAATTTGGGGAAGCCAATTAGCCTAATCTGCATGTCTTTGGACTGTGGGAGGAAACCGGAGAACCCAGAGGAAACCAACAATGCACGGGGGAGTACGCTCCACGCACACAGACTAAAAATCAAACCTGGGCCCTTGAAGACGACAAATTAATTTTGATTTATACGATTTTCTCACACATTTCATACCCATTTCCCTAATTTTTCTTTCTGATTCTGGAAAAAAGGAATGTTTTGCGACAAAGACCACTGTTAAAAGCGTTATGTAAATAACAATTGAATTGAGCTGAATTTAAGATCTTTTTTTTTTTGACAGCCGACTTTTATTGTGAAAAGGAAATTAAAGGAAACACTCATGAGGTAATCTTCTTCACCCGGTTGTTGAGAAAGTTCGCAGTCCTTCCTAAAGTCCAGGTAAATATCCAGTGTTTTTTTTTTTTTATCATACAGGCATTCATATTAAACGGTTTCTTACTGCACATGTCCTGATTAAGTAATGCACAGTAAAGCTGGCTGAAGCTGTCCTGCTCTCCTTTAATGCTAACACATCCGTTTACACCTATCAAGCGTCGGTGGATTTTCTGTAGATTTTAGCTTGAACTGTCCATCAGGGTTTGACATTTTCGGGAACTTGCTTCATTACAGTCAATGCTATTAAGTTTATTAGTATTAAGTCCTAACCCGGATGCCATCCTAACAGCTTTTCATCGCGGTTTCACACATTGACTGACTCTCGCGTACTAGCCTACTAAGCAGTACGTCCCTTCCGTCACCTGCGCGTGCTCGCAGTGCGTACTCCTCAGTGCGGAAGTACGCGTGTCTGGACACTGACGTTTAGCTAGTTAGCATGTCATGCACAAACAACACACCGACTTATCCTTGTTCATATCCATATTATACATAGATTAGAATCGTAAAATCAAGCGTGTGTTGTGTTTACACCATCTGTATTTTGTGTAATTTTAGTTACTAACTCCAAAGTTTCCCTTGTGTTTAAACCGAAGTGTTTGGCTGACTAGCCGGATAAACAGTGAAGCTAAAAAGTCTCTAGTTAAGCCTGGATGTAGACAGAAGCGATGGAATTTGAGTAATTTAGTTTTAAATAAGATGTTGAGTGTTTGTATAAAAAGGATTTTATTATTTTGTGTGTGTGTGTGTGTGTGTGGGTGGGGAGGTCACTCCTGTTAGCATGTTTGTTTACACATAAGCTCTTCACCTAGCTGTTGTTGTTGTGTTTAGTTATATAATATGACACGTTTGCAACTGTGATGTAAAACACTTGTTTTTTGGAGTATTAAATATATAAAGAGAAATATTATTTTTCTCAGAAATAGACTTTACTCTCTTATCTTCCAGAAAAGTCAGGCTTGCTTGAAAGGTTTCAGAGCTTCATACTTCCTGTTTACCTTTGTTGTTTAAAAATATCATCATTTTGCTGCAATGTACATGTAGTTGTGTTATGTTTAGCTGATGCGGCTTGCATTTTACGTAGTTGTCTTTCAAAGACGCATGCTTTCATGTACAACTGGTCTTGAGCTACTCACGCCTCCCCTACATGAAGTGTAGTGTTTTTATTAGAGATGGGAATCACGAAAGACCGGGCAATATGATATCATCGCGATACCTAGATTTTGTTACAAACCTTAAAGAAACTCTGCAAATAATTAATTCCTACCACACAGGACTCTGAGCTGCCTGCCAATGTGTGAATAGTTTAGAGCAGGCATCGCTGAATGGCAGATCTTGACCAAGTTACAGTTCTATGATGATAAATTAATAAAAAAAATTAAACTAGCTCTCTTTTTTGTGACTATATGCGTCACTCAACAGTGTGAATCAATACGATAGTTTACTGTGCATAGACAGTGTGCGGAGGAAACAGAAATGAAAGCCTGACACAGCATGGCTTACTTCAATAAAAGGAAAGTAGACTATGAAAACCGAACCTTCAAAGATGAATGTACAGATCAATTTATTACCAGTTTATCTCATATGTTCCGAAACCGTGGCGATAATAAAAGGCAGTAAAGCTCCAGTATGAGACGAAACACGGGGCGTCTGAGCAGTAATTTCCACAGCAGTCTGAGGTGAGAGAGTGTAAAATACCCAAACTGAGAGCTCAGTATGACCCGAGTCCTTTCATATTTAATTACAGCCCATTTGCACCCTGAAGATCCACCGAAGATTCATTAAAGATTTTTGTTTGTATTCCATACAAATACAAGGAAATGTATAAGGCCATCAAAGTTCCAAGTCCTCCACATTTGTAATGTAGTTCCTAAAAATTGACAAATGTTATTTCAATGCTATGGAAATTTAAAATAGTTTTTTTATTTTTAACTTGCATATATAGGGATCTGTATCTTGTTTTGTTTCACAAACATGAGATTTGGACCTCGGCTCAAAAAAGTTTTGTTGGCGTATTACCACCTCAAATGCAAACATACGTTAAAAAAGAAATTAAGGCTGGGAATCATCAGTCTCTTTCCGAAATGATATCACAATACCTAGATACGGGTTAAATTAATATTGTGATTCTGTTTAAAGTATCACGATTTTATAAATCTCCAGAGTCAATATATATAAAAAAAAAAAAAAAAGTTTTCATAACTTAAAGGTTTTACACCTTAGCTTTATTCAGCACTTTCACAACTGATATGAACATGAATAATTAAATGTAGCCCATCACCTACAACACTGGTTTTCTAACTTAAAAACCAAGCGAGCATTTAAACAATACAAAATTATTTCAAATATACAAGTTTAACATTAAACTAAAACAAAAAAAAGCTAAATTTTTACTGAGCAGCACAAATCTTTATCATCCATAATAATAATTATTTCTAAACAAATGTATCAGTTAATTCACTCGTACCACACGGGATGCCGAAGTGTAAATAGTTATAATTTATCACCTGTAGAATTATAAAGAAACGGTGACGTTTTACCTCATCAGGTGGTTTTAGCATAATTAGCGCTTGCTGTGCTTTAAGACTGGTGTAAGCATGTGTTATGTGTGGGTTTCAAGACTAATTAGCTCACAAACTTTGTAGAAAAAGGCAGAGCTGAGACTTTTTAATGCACAAGACATTTGATAATGTAACATCATAAAAATGTGTTTTTGTTGCACCACTCAGACGCTTGTGCACTTGGCACGGTATCGGTTATGTCCACCGTGATCAAAAATTCCCGTCACTGATCGACCGTGGCATCTTTATTATACATCTAATGAATCACTTACCAATCTAGACACACAAAAAAATTGTGATTCAAAATTCAACACTCACTTTCAATTAAATAATCAAATTAATAATTTAATTATTATCTTCATTCATTCATCTTCTATACCGCTTTATCCTGTATTTAGGGTCGCGGGGACCTGGAGTCTATCCCAGGAGACTCAGGGCACGAGGCAGGGTACACCCTGGACAGCGTGCCAATCCATCGCAGAGCACACACACACACACACACACACACACACACACACACACACACACACACTAGGGTTGGGTATCGTTTGGGTTTTTTTCGATACCGGTGCCAAATCGATACTTTGAAAACGGTGCCGGTGCCAAAACGGTGCCTGAACCGATACTTTTAAGCCAAAAAATTATAGTGGATGACTCAAGAATGAATTTTTATTGAACAAAAAATTTTATGCTTAAAATTTAACAATATATTAAAAGTTTAAAGTATATATATGAATATGTAAGCTTCAAATTTGAGCAATTCTTTTGCAGAAATTTCACCATATTTGCCTTTTCTGTCAAAATATGACTCCTTTCCTGACTTATTGCCCTGCACAGGACATGTATAGCCTTCTTTACAATGGTAAATGGGGTCACTGTTGTAGTACTACTAGTACTAGCTGGAAAGCCATAATTATAAACAGAATCTATGTTACATTAGTTTTTTACAAATCGTTTGACTATTTGTTAGCATGAATGCAAGATTTGCATTTTGCTATTAACATTACATTATCCTACTACTAACCTGCGGAAAGGCTGCTGACGTCATCATAATCGGTGACTCCTTTTTGCTACAGTTGGTGTGACTGGGACTGAGGGTCGTCCACACCGATAGCGCCAGCTGTTGTCCACAAGCTGTTAAACACGGTGCCTCCCTCTGCTTTTAACTTTATTCCGTCTGCCCTCGAATGTTTCATTAGATTTGACGTGTTTCCGCCTTTACACGCAACTGCTGTAAGACATTCGCTGCACGTCGCGGTGTCGGAATCCTTTCTTGTGAAATACAGCCACACTTTCGACCGTTTAGTTTTGGGCATTTTAACGAGAGTTGTTTACTTTAGCATGCTAAGCTATCGGTAGACCGCCTGCTGCCGTCAGAGCGAGTGTAACGTTAGTTACTGCATTCACGCGCATCTCGGATGGTCTCTCATTTCCGGATGATTTGTGCTTTTAATTTTTTTATTTAATCTAATAAACTATTAATCTACAAAAAAATATGAATCTAGAGAACAAATATTTCAATCGACAGTTCAGGCATTTAAGTGGCACCGAAATTCGCGTTCTGTTTCGGTCCGGTACATACCGGTTCTATAGGTACCGGTGCCGTATTGGCACCGGGTTTCGGTACCCAACCCTAACACACACACACACACACACACACTCATTCACACACTATGGACAATTTGGGAACGCCAATTAGCCTAATCTGCATATCTTTGGACTGTGGGAGGAAACCGGAGTACCCGGAGGAAACCCACCAAGCACGGGGAGAACATGCAAACTCCATGCACACAGAAACGGGAATCGAGCCTGGCCGGGAATCGAACCTGGACCCTGGAGGTGCAAGGCGACAGTGCTAACCACTACACCACCGTGCCGCCTAATTATTTAATTGATTAATATAATGATCAATTAAATTATTTTGGAGTTGCAAAATTTAAACTTCAAAAGTGGTTGGAAGATGGAAGAAAAGGTCTGGATTTTAAAATTTATTTAAAAAATTTTTAAGAACAGATAAAAGTCAACTACACTAGAATTTTAAGGATTCGTGCGATGATAAACTAGTTGGTAATCAGAATTTTTAAGGTGCCTTTAAGAAGGATTTACTGATCACACTTGTTACGATCCCTGCTACTGATCCAATCCTGACATCCTCTTAGTAACCAGACCAGCTCCCTTGAGGGGGTTAAGCCAGTATTACTATAGAGACGAGAGAAACTTTGTTTTGTTCGGGACATGACTGTTGAATAAGCGGAAAAAAGTACAGCTTTATATTACATAATTTGGAAACTAGCTTCAAAGTGTTTCTGAATGTTAGTCAGACATGTCTCTCAAAAAAAAAAAAAGTTATTCACCCAGCAAGTTTTCAGCAATAACAGAATGATGAAAAGGTTTTATGTTTCATTTGAATAATTTTGCTTACGATAAAGATCAGTTTAAAGATCAGTCAGTTAATCTGCCACAAATTATAAAAGACATATAAAATATTTTATCTTAAAAAAATTTAAATCAATAAAATCGGCATCTGCTAATGTAAATGCTCAAATGTGAATGCATGTCTATCCATCTATCTCCACTGATGAGCACAGACATGGATAAACATTGTGTTTCTCTAACAGAAACATGCATAGTACCTCCATAAGTAGCAACCAAATGGGGAGAAAAGTATTTTTTTTTAGCTTTGTGTCATATGTCTGCATTGTCTGCAATATTGTGTATATTAAACCGCCCTTCCTCTTTATTTTCATGACTGAGGCTCCTGGGTAGAGAATAGGAAGAACCCACTTCCTAAAACGTCCTGTTTAAAATAACTTTCACCTATATTTCCACATACTTGTACATTTTGTGCTGACTATGGGCCTTGTCGCTCATATTTTGTCATTTCGTTTCTGGACAGTAAACGTACTGTACATCACTTTTATTTTAACTACAGCAGTTCAGAAGGGAAAGCGCCAGACAAACAAGTCCGATGCGTAGAGACTACACCTCGCAAATAGGAGTCACCCAGGGCCATGCCCCACTGGTGGCACAAGGGGGTCCAAATCTTAATGTTACAGCTGATTGGTCCATAAACTAAGGCTACGTTTACACTGTCAGGTAAATGTGACCCAATTCCGATTTGTTGCTCATATGTGACACATATCGGATATGTTCTATGTCCGTGTAAACAGGAAAAAAAACGCGTGCATTCCGATATTTCGAGATCGGTTTCAGGCCTCCTTCATATGTGGAAATAAATCGGATATAAATCAGATATGTGCTAATGTGATTGTCGTGTAAACAGACAGATCGCATTTCCTGAGGCATTGTGTTCTGTACGTCATTAAAACTGCGACTTCTTCACGGTTTAATGACGTAATGTTATACTCCAGTGGAAGCGTGTGTTGAATTACAACATCGCAGGTGACATGGAAAAGGAAAAGAACAACGCCCCCCCCCCCCCCTCCAACACACACACGCCTTGTGTTAATGCTTATTTGGGCTAAATAACATTAAATCAGTATTTGATGAATGAAGCATTTGTGCAGGCTGCAATTATGCCGTTTTTTTTTCTCCACCTCCGTTTTAAAACCATGGTGCGCAAACTTTGCATATATACTGTAGCAGAGTGTTAAGCATATTTCACCGTCATCTTTCCTGGCTAGTGTGTAGCACAAGAACCTCCCTTTAACTATGCGCGATGTTTCAGATAGTATGGCAAGTGTAAACACGTGAATCGGATATGAGTCATAGTTAAAAGAACGTGTAAACAGACGGGCAAAAAAAAATCAGATATAGGCAACAAATCGGAATTAAGCATCGAGACCTGCAGTGTAAACGTAGCCCAAGACACCCATCAGTTAAATTAAACCAGATTTTGAACATGCCAGACAACTAACCCAAATGAGTGAAAAATGTATTCTTTCTTAAACAGCAAACTGTATAGTCAGTGTTTTGGATTAAACAAATAAGTATGTTAGCATGTAGATTGATCTAAATCTATATTAAGAAGAAGATTAACAGTGTAAAATAAATATGTAGCATGATATATTTTTACTGCGCAGCCATGTTGATTTGACGTTGCGCCTTAAACATGCTACTGTAGAAGGATTTTGGAGTAAAACCCAGAGTTGACTCCTCAGTAGCGGTGACATTTGACGTCACAAAAGGCACGCTTCCCATTTACTCTGTCGAGAAAGAACAGGCCACTGAGTTGTACAAAAATAGTAACAGCACAAAACTAGTAGCAAAAAAACAAAAGTGTGTATAATGTGTGTGGAGTTTTTTTTTCCCTCCCTGTAATATCCTTTAAATATTTTGCACTATTTGCGATAGAAAGTGCTGTTATTATTCATAAACCTAGATTACCTGGACACATACAGTAGTATGGCTGCATAAAATATGTTCACAAGTTTGCTCAAATGTGTATGATTGGAATAATGTTAAATATGTTTAAAGAACTTGGTGTAATTTGATGATGGCACGATGGATGAGCGATACAGGAACTCCAGTCAAGCCAAATGAATACATAAACCTATAATGACATGCCGTCCAACACCGTCCACAGGTATCGTCCTCTCGGTCTGCAGGTGTTGGTTAAATTGTTCATTGATGCTCCAGTTTTAATTGTAGTTTTGATCGAATAAGGTTTTCATTTATTTTTTCTAAAGAGCAATTGTAGTGAAGGTTTTTTTTTTAACAACAAAATGTTTAATGAGAATATTTACTTCTGAAATGAAATGAAGTATGATTAATAACATATGTACACTAAAGAGTGCAAGGAAGGTTTTTTTTTTTTTTTTTTCAGGTAATCAAGTGTGTCGTGTTGACATTTAGTTTTTTCGGGTGAAATGTTGCGTGCCGTGGTGATAGATGTCATGTCTTTTGATGTAGTTTATTGGGCAAAGGTAGAAACTCTGCGATAAGTTGTGCAGAACGTTGGACTCGTCAGGGCGTCATGGGGTTATTTAAGGTTGGTGTCATCATTTAGGTCAGTTTCGTTTATTTAATTTTTTTATTACAAGATTTTTTTTGTTGTTGTTGTTTTCCACTTGCTTATTTGTGTGAAATCCATATTGATTTTGTTAAGCTTTTATGCAATTCGACCTCTACTGAAACAATGGCTTGGAGTCGCCAGAAACTCTTTCAAAAACCTGCATGAAAAAAATCATAAGGAAAATGTCTCCCACTTATCTCCCAGATCAATCACGGGTTAAATGATAACGCTAGAACTGTTTAGTGTCATCTGCCGAGGTGAAGAACATTGCAGCATGATTCCAGACATTGACGTAACCTGGACTTTCACCTGGTTGAGTAGGTGTGATTCAACACCCAGTTACAGGGAAGAGAGAGAGAGAGAGAGAGAGAGAGCATACTGTACCTATAAAGTTGTAGGATTTATTTTTGTCGTCATCAGTCACAGTTTCTTATTGAAAAGGTTGAATGAATTAAACACCGTTTAGGTGTGTGTGTGTGTGTGTGTGTGTGTGTGTGGGGTAGTTTGCTGTCACACTCATTGGGGAAGAAGCAGAATCCGCAGGGATTCACAGCCATGTAAACGACCGATAGTAACCTCTTGTTCTCTCCTCTTTTTCCCTGCCTCTCACTTCCATTCTCTCTCTCTCTCTCTCTCTCTCTCTCTCTCTCTCTCTCTCTCTCTCTGTCTGTTTAATTTTTTTCTCTCACGAGAAGATCTTCTGAAGCTCTTTTTCGTTGCGTGCCCCCCCCCCCCAAAAAGAAAAATGAAAAACACACAAAAGAATAGAACAACAACAACAAAAAATCCTCGTTCCGGGTCTTTTTAATCCCTTTTCACTTTTTCTAACTCGCTCTCCCTCTCCCTGTCTCTTCTCTGTCTCAGCAGTGGAGTTTGTCCTGACAGTGTCCAAAGTGGTTAAGAAGATAAACATCATGATCTGCTAGCGACACACACAGCAGCATGGACGGGCAATAACAAAGAGGTACACCAGGGGTATGTACTGTACTGTACTGTACTGCATGCACAGGTTACGTTTCTATTTCTATTTATTTTTCTTTTCTGGCACTTCAGTACATTAAATTCTGTAAAAAAAATTCTTAACCTTGTGTTCAATGGGGAAAGTTTTTATTTATTTATTTATTTATTTTTAATGAGGTGTAGAAGCCCCTCTGTTGTGCTTCCTATAATTAAAGTACCATCTGCGTGAAAGAAACAGCAAGTGGTCACTCAGCAAAACCCGATCGATCTAAACTGCTTTCTAGCTTTCGTTTCCTTTTTACCCACAGAAGTATTATTACTCCGGGGTTGTAGAAAATCTGCTGCCTCACAGACATCTCTAAATACATAGGGTGATTTCGCTTACTCCAGTGTAGCTCTGCAAATGTTCCCACGGTCCAGCAAAAGAGTGACGGTGCAGCATGGGTTCCTCTTGTTGACTAGAAGTTACTTGTGTCTATTGAACCTTGTTGGTCACCTTGGCCTTGCTTACTTATGACAGATGTCTTAGGTGTTTGTGATGTTAATTAAGGAGCACAGCTGTTTCTTTGAGTCTGTCCTCCAGGGGGAAAAATTATAAATAATAAAAAATGAAACAAATTATGTCTAATATACCATGATAAATAAACAATAACCAACTATCTAAGTTTAGCAAAGTTACAGTGATGTCAGTGATGTCATTATGTTAAACTGATGAGTCTAAGGTTTAAAATAAAAATAGAACAGCCCTGATTTTATATAAATGTAAACTTTCAGTAGACTTCATCAAAGGCCGCTTCAGGCCGCGTTCCCCCCGAGGAGGTGTAAGCCTGCTTTAGACCGTGATTTCTTTTAATATTATTACCCGTCACACTGTGTGAGATGATCCAGGTGAAATCTGTTGAAATTCTACAACAGAAACAGATTGTGCGATGTGATGTTCTTCGTGTCAGATTATACGATATAAACATCCCCTAATTATAGGTTGATACGATTACTGCGTTCAGTTTACGTAATGATCACCACAATGCAAAAATTGCACATACTGTAAGCCCCTTATACAGCGCAGTCATTGCGCCTGAGTGTTCTGTAAGAAAGTAATGTAGGGTCGTTGATGTGATGCCTTTAAACTGGGAGCAACCCATTCATATCTTATATAGAGTAGATCAGACCATAGACATCTTATAGACTAGATCAGACTAGATATAGACTAGACCACATATCTAGATATAGACTAGACCACATATATAGATATAGACTAGACCACATATATAGATATAGACTAGACCACCGATATCTTATAAAGAGTGGATCAGAACATGAGTATCTTATTTAGACCAAGGATGATAATATAGAACCTGTTAATTTTATACTTGTATAAAGCCAGTTGTGTTAGTATACTAGTACCTAGACAATGTTTGTTGGACTTACGAACAAATTGTACTTACAAAGGAGCTTTCTGAACCGAGCTTGTTGGTGACTTCTGGAGCAATAAGGAAGATACTGAAGGCAGCTTAATTAAGCACCTGAGAAAAGGCAGTGACTTGTGGAGGCGGCGAGCTCCGGATAGCATCTGGGCACTTTGTTCAGTTATTGGTTCTATGAAAAATAGTATGCGTGCTACCATTTGAAAGTACACACTGAGGCGGCTTAGCGCCAAGTTCATGTGCTCTATGTGAATCACCTAAAATCAGGAAAAGCGCAATAATGAGGTGGTCTTTATACCAAGATTTCTAAATTTTGACATCTACCAGAACTTTTTAATTTATGTGATTGTGATTATTATATATTTTTTTCAATTAAATTAAGGGATAATGACTGTTTTTGATTAGTTAATTATTTATTTATTCTTTTGTTTGTTTTATTGATTGATCGTTTACGACATGACTTGCAGTATAGCAGTGCTGACGTTTTAAATGTTTGGTCCCAATGAGATCATCCATCAATGTGTTATAGTAGTACAAGCTATCTCATTTCACAAAACTGTTCACAAACTCATAACCAAGGAATTTGTTAGGGTTTTGTCTGTAATTAAATTATCATGAATTTAAAGCAGCATGCATGTTTTGTGATGTAAAAAATACTCCTACTTTATGTTTTAAAGATTGTGTGAACAAGTACAGCAGGTCAAACTTGTCTGTATCAGGTCCGAGTCAAGCTTCAACAAGAACTCCTGGAGACTTCATTCGTAGAGTTTCATTTGTTAAGAACAACAATAAAAACATGACTTTGTCTAATTTTCAGGAGGAGTGTTGGCCGTTATGACAAGCTCATGATGACCACCCTTTCTGTGACTGATATTGCTGATGTTGGTCCTGGTAAGTTTGTTTGTTTATTTATTTATTTATTTATTAAGAACAGTTGGTTTCATGTGTGTAGGCAAGAAGCGATGATGGCTGGTCACAAAATCAGATTTTGAAGGGCTAAAGTGACCTACTTATTAGTAATACACGGTTATTGTTATTAAATTATTGGAGCTGCGCCTTATTATAGGCACAAAACTACAGTATTGTGCACATAAAGAGGATCACAGATGTTCAGCACCATTCCTGCTTCTTGTTTTTAAATTTCTTTTTTTTTTCATCATGCATTTTTTTCCTCCAAGTAAAACCGAGACTCTGAGCTTGCTGTTCACAAGCTCTTTGTCTGTTGCCTTGTCTTGAGTGTTATTTAGTCTATTTACTTCTAATTTATCTTCCAAAAGCATTATTAGCAAATTAATTAACCAATAAAGTAATCTTCCACTTGTGTTTATTACACTGCTACTATATTTCACAAGTTGCATCTCAGACACTACAGATGAGGTTTTATGAACATGCAAGCTTAAAATAAAGCTCAACTTTACAACGAATGTGGGCAGTAGTTACAGTAGCACAACCTTCAACGATATACATACATGAACATAAAGCTCTAGTGTTTGTATGTGTTCTGTTGGTGTGTGCTGTTCCTGGTTCCATAATGTGAGAAAGGATGCAGTTTATATTATTTCGGCCTGGTTTATTAAGACACAATAATGTAGGGTTGTACTACATTACACATTTGTGAGAATTCAAAAATTGTTAATGCTCTTGAGAATGCATGATCTGTGTATGTAAAGCATTATGTTGTGTTGTAACATGCAATGTTGGGATTTCAATTATTTCCTTGAACTGGACTTTTTCTGGTTCAAAATTATTATACAATATCTTAATTAGAAGAAATTTGGTGCACAGATCTCTGATGCTGCTGCACCACCACCATGCGTAACAGTTGGGGCTCCATCACTTTTACTCCTCCAAACATCACTCTGGTTAAAACTTTGCTCTAGGAGGCTTTCTCCTTCTCCGAGTGGTTAGGTGCATACTTTCTTTAAGCATAAAGGTGTTGATTTTGGAGCAGAAACACACTTGAATGTAGATAGTCCTACTATATCCTGGTGTTCCAGCAGCTTCTGCACCTTGGTGGTTCCCGAGCTGGTCCAGTCGATCTGAACCAATTTCTTCTCAGCAACGTGTCTTTCCAGACCTCTATCTTCCAATAACTTGCAATTAAGTATAATAGATTTAACTAGTTGTTTAGAAATGCCTGTCTTATGTAAACCTACCCTCCTCTTTCTCAGATCTTCACTGAGCTCCTTGGACTTTCCCATTGTATTATGTTTTGGTCTGTCCAATGATTGCTGTCAAACAAACCCTTTTTATGTTGGCACAGAGAAGCTACCAGCTATAGACAATAATGATCAATAACAGGAAGTTGAGAGGCCTTGGGCTAGACAGGAATTTCTGCACCAAATGAATTAACCATAATGGGTGCATGCACGATGGCGGTTGGGTGTATGAATTTCACAGCAATATTGTTTTTTTTTTTTGTTTTTGTTTTTTAAACTATTGAAAGTACAATATTGCTGTGAAATTCATGTCAATGATGACATCGTACACTGCCAAACACATCTGTTTATATACAATACAGTGAGGTGCCAAATCGTGTAGTTTACATGGGAATGGGTGACTAAGGGGTCCAAAAAGTCCCATAGACTTCACCCCGAGACCAACTTTGCCGGATTGTAGTGCAGAGCAAGAATTTCGTAGAAATTTACGACATTTAAAGAGCCTTGCAAGCTGCGTCAGAACATACCCAAGAGGGTATAAGTTGCATCGCTGGTGCGCAAGTGGTACCCAAATGAAAGCAGTAGTAAAAATCTTTTTTTTTTTTTCTTTCAATTTTGCCATTCCTTTTCAATTTTTTTTTTGTGTTCTAAATGACGATATTGCTAACATCTTAAATGAAAAGTAGAATTTAAAAGAATATTTCAATGAGTGTCCACTTGCGTTGGTATGGACTCTACAGGTTTGTAGACCATTTGTGGAACAATTCCACCGGTCATCCGAAACAATGCATGCATCGGTAGAAGAGATTAGGAAATTCGAACCTTTTGTGTGTAAAGCAGTAAATATGATCAATATCACAAATCACTCATTTGGTTACACGTACGGAGGGACTTATAAGTAGAATCTTGAATAGTAATCATTCAAGATATTGAGTGTTTACTTTGTTTTGAAGTATTTTACATTTATATAACTGTTTGTTTTAAATGGAAAGAGAATCTAAGCTTCTTTTTTTTTTTTTTTTAAATGATTTCAGACTTTTGGACTTGTCTGTGTATATTTCTATGAGAGGGAGCCTAAGTGCATAAATCTGTCTTCTTCTTCTGTAGAGGCGAATCTGGGGTGTGTCACTGAAGAGGGCTCAGTGAGCACAGCAGAAGTGAAACATGAGTTACACACTTCTCCCAGTCAACCACTTTCATTCACAAGTTCTTCTAAAGAGCTGAGCGAAGCGCTGCCCATGGACCCCGGCGACATAAAACTGGACCTCTCTGCAGACACGCCTGCACCAGGTATGTTGGTGGATATAAATTTTTTTTTATTTATCTGTACACCGTTTATATCTGACCAACTGTCGAGTCCGTTTGGTAATGACGTTTGGATCTCAATTTCCAGAGATATTAGTGGAATGTACTGTACTGTAGGTGCTGCAAATTAGCTTGAACTGAAGTGTGCGGTAATAAACATGTTTCTTTACACTTAGCCATTCAGAGTTCCCCATCCCGCTGCGATAGACATTCCCCTTGGTTTTAGCGGGTGTAATTGGTGCCTGCGAGGAAAATTGAAAACGCACACTAAGTAAATCTGCCCATCTATAATGCAAACTTCAGTGGAAAATGATCTTCGAGTATCTACTTTTGTTACGGAACCGCAGTTCTCATGTTTGGGTTCTGAAGAAATATGTTCTCACAATATATTAATAAGCCTGACGAGTCATATCGATTATTAGGATTGATAATTCTAGACACGGATATACAGTATGCGGCAAAATATACCGTACTGACCAGAAAAGACGAGCAATATCGCCTTGTTGTCGTCATCTGTGAGTTTATGACTCCTGAAAGAAACTAGCATGTTCAATATTAGTGCGTGGATTTACCACGGCGTGCAAAAGGAAACGGTTTGCTCATGTACTGCAGCACAGTTCTTGGTGGATCTTCACAGTTGAACACACTCTCCTTTAACATTCCCGACTAGTAACCATCAGGTGATGGTTCAGGAGAACGGGAAGGAATTGTTCCGACAACTTTTTGCAAACTCGTTCACGTCCCCTTCCGTACGAGCGGAAATAATATTCATAAAACTATGAATACTTTTTCCTCAACCCATGTCCAACAACAACTTCCTCTTCACTTCCGGGAACACGTGTGTCTGGAGCTTTGCCCCGTTGACGAACGCAAATGCACGTCCGAGATGCACGAGTTTGAGTATACAGGCGCATACCGTATATGTCCCTGGGTAGTTCTGTCTCCCAGAAGTAGTTGTGTATTCCAGTAATATGATGGTTAAAGCAGCCCGAAATGGAGGAATAAAATCCATTTCAAATAGTGCAAAAGTAAAAAGAATAAAAGCACACCCAGAGTAAAAAAAAATGCTCTCTGTGTAACATTAGTGCTTGATTTACAGGGAGGGGGGAATTGTTTTAAAAAATAAAAAAAAAGCATAACATCTCATTAGCGTACAGCAAACTGTTTTGCTGATTGCTGAGTAAATCTCGACATCACTCAGTATAATTTTAGCTGATGCATAGTCAGCACAGGCGCCTTCCAAGGGCGGGTCGGCCTGGGTAATCGAAACTTTCACTTTCCCTAAGAGACAGAGTCTTTGCTATGCATACTTTCACGTTTGTTATTTTACAGATGCCTTCATCCAGAGTGACTTAGTCGTTTTTTTAAACTGAACAACTGAGGTTTAAGGCCCAGCAGTGGCAGATCGGCAGAGTGGATCTTTTGAATTTGTGACTTTTCCATCAGTAGGCCAACATCTTAACCACTGAGCTACATCTGCATGCGCCTTTTATTAAATACACTGCTTTCTTTTTAGTTGTTGGTTTTTTTTTTTCCTCTTTATTCTCCTTTGAATCAGATGTGAAACCCAAGTTTTAAATTCACTGACAGAACAAGCATGTAAAAAGTTCAGTCAGGCATGGCGTGGTTAGACCTCAAGTAGGATCTATTCAAATAACCACAGTACTGAATAAAGAAACAATGAAAGAAACATTGCCCACAAACCACTGGCTCTGGTTAAAGCCCTCATTTAATATATACACACCTCTGTTGATCAGCATCTGTTCTCTCTCTCTCTCTCTCTCTCTCTCTCTCTCTCTCTCTCTCTCTCTCTCTCTGTCTATGCACTCAGAGGGCCAGCCGGTGAAGAGAAAGAAGGGTCCAGCTCCCAAGATGCTAGGGAACGAAGTGTGTAGCGTGTGTGGAGACAAGGCCTCGGGTTTCCACTACAATGTCCTGAGCTGTGAGGGCTGCAAGGGCTTCTTCAGGCGCAGCGTGATCAAAGGAGCGCAGTACGCCTGCAAGAACTCGGGCCGCTGTGAGATGGACATGTACATGCGGCGAAAGTGTCAGCAGTGTCGGCTGCGCAAGTGTCGCGAGGCGGGCATGCTGGAGCAGTGTGAGTGACTTCTCTCCTTTTCTTTAGAGTTTAGCAAAGAGCTACAGCATGTTTTATTGTTTGTTTGTTGTTTTTTCCTTTTAACAAAATGTTTGAACCCATTTAATAAAAAATGAAAGTTTAGGGCAAGTTTAGATTAAGATTAAATCTGCCACAAATAGAGACCTGTCTAAAGAGATCTCTGATTATCAACCTGCAAGATTCACTTTTTACAGTAGCATTACAACTTTAAATTTTATCACAAAGACTGAGTTAAACTCTTGATGTTTCACACACTAGCTATGTTTCTCATTCTGATTTGGGATTGCAGCAGAGAACTTAACTGTTCACATGAACACTGATCGGATAAGATGTTGTTTTCATGCATAAGGATTAACATTTAATCAGAATGTAATTTTATTTATTTAATTTTTTTTAGCGACCTAGTTTCTTTTCAGAAAATATACCTCTCACTGTGAAGCGTTTAAGTTGCAAGTATATGACAAGAAGAAAAAGATATTTTCTCCAGCTTCGGCGTTTGAGTCGGTTTTCCATCTCTCCTGATAAATCCCATCTGTGTCATGACCAGTTACAAGAATTCAGTCTCATCCGACATGATTGGTTAGTTGTGAGATGCTAAACCAGTCAGTGCCCTTCCCTCAGCCTGAGACACAGTTGACGAAATTAAAGACTGGTGGGAGAAAGTTTGAGTTGAGTTTACTGATCAGGTTTTAGAAGCAAAATTTATTTCACAGGTAACTTTTCATGCCACTTATTGTTACCCCAAAATGGAGCAGAGGTACAAAAAAAAAAAAAGAGAGTATATTTATTCGAACATGACAGAAATGATCAGATGACCAGCCCACTTACTCTCATTGAAAATTAATTCCAGTCGAACCAAATTGGTGTCCAATTGAAGCTCGGCTCGAGCTGTTTAAATGATACATTTTAATTCTGATTGCTCAAAATAATGTACTAATGCAGGGGTGATAAGCGTTCCGGTGTTCAATCGAAAAATGCTACCCATCGAGTTTTGCCAACTATCGGATCTGCGCATGCACAGTCCCACAAGTTTGCACACTGTTTCCACGCCCATAAATCCATACTACCTTGGTGCTGAGACTTCGGTTGGCGGTGGGTTTAAACCGTTTCCCTTTGCTTAATTTGACCGAAACATTTTAGTTTCTGCATAAATTGTCGTGAATGAGCCTTAAGGTTGAGGAAAATAAAATCTTGAAACTGGTTCAGTGTCTCAAATTTAAACACCTATGTTTACATCTTTTTGTATACTTGAATATCTTGTGGTTATCACGTGTGCAGCACTATTCAGTGCACAGAGTAGTCCATACATAAATGCTTACGCACGTGATGACATGAGGGGGGAATCAGGTTCGCGGATATTGATCTGCCATTTCTCTATATCTGAGATGCGCAGGCGATAGAGAAGGAACAGCCAATCAGCAGTAGTGTGTGGATGTCTGTGATTGGCTGGTTTTGTGGCTGTTTTTTTTTTAAACACTGGACAAAGTTGAGCGAGCGCGCACAGAAAATAAATGTTGCACGCGCATGCAGGCAGAGTCGCGCGTGTGCGGAGAAAATGTTGAGCGAGCAGGGGAGACACCGCACGCGCAGAATCGCTCAGAATTGTGGCAGGAATTAATTTGAGCTTGACCTGTCATTTAATATCGCCCACCCACTCGTCACTTCATGTAAGAAATTAGCGGAGGATAATCAATTAGTTAATCAATTCCGGTGTACTTTGGAGTACTATTATTGCCACGTTTGGGTCGCCGGCATTTTTTTAAAACGCTCCCTATAACTCCGCCCACCGCTCGTGACGTCACGGGTTCTCGCGACTAGCAGAGAACAGACAGCAGAGTTTAGGGGCCGGTTTGGTGCTTATTTTAGGGCACCGGCACCAATTTTTTTTCTGTGGAAAAGCGCGCCACTGGTTCCAAAATTGGGAACCGGTGTTATGCGCTAAAATGCCCCCCTGCCATGGATTGCCCCCCCCCCTCCCCCTACAGAATCGCTATCAAAGATTATATTAGAACATAAATTCATAGGTTTATTATTATCAAATATGATCTTACACTTACAATAAACCCTAGGCACGTTTGAGCCGTCAAGACCAATAATACAAATTCTTGTATAATTATTTTGTGGCACATTTATTTTTCAGGGCTTTGAACATGAATATGCAAAAAATGCGAAATAAACATTTACATATAAAAAAAATAAATATTGTTTATGATGAAAAATTTGACGAAACTAAGTTTATTATAAAATAAAGAATATAAAAGTATACATGTTGTATAGTATATGAAAAAATATTAATATTTTTTTTTTCAAGTACAAAATATTTATTTTCATATTGCTTATTTTATTGTATTGTCTCATGTAATTTTTAACTTGTAAACCATTAACCTATGAATTTATGTTCTAATATAATCTTTGATAGCGATTCTGTAGGGGGGCAATCCATGACAGGGGGCATTTTAGCGCATAACACCGGCACGGAACCGGCACAGGAACCAGAGCAGTGGAAAAGGAGTATTACTGACCTGTCTTGGTATGGCTGTAGCATCTGTAGCATTTACTTCCAGTGATTGTACTAAGATGGGCTAATAATGTCAGTCTAGACACTGAACATATTGAGAAGAAAATGCTGTGTTTTCTGGAATAATACTGGGGGCTTAATGCAAATATCAAAATATCTAAAAAGAGCCACTTGACAATAATGATGATCAGGGTTATACATAGGCTGTTTATATATTTGGGTTCATATCAAGTTATGTGTTAAAAGTGCGTCGCATACATAGTACCCCCACTCCTACTCACCTCAGGGGCAAGGAAAAAAAGTTCAGGCTCAGGATTTTTTTCCACTATCAGCCCTGCTAATGCTTAGCTACCCTTTCAGGTGTGCTTTCAGAGGAGCAGATCCGGTTAAAGAAAATGAAGAAGCACCACGAGGACGAGGCAACTCGTAGCTCAACTGTGGCAGCACCGAGCCCAGCAGCCGACGTTCCCCCTTTGGCCCCCGAACAGCACGAGATGATCGAGAAGTTAGTCGCTATGCAGAAGCAGTGCAACAAACGCTCCTTCATCGACCGGCGCAAAGTCACTGTAAGTGAAGCCAGGCTTTCGTTCTGCATCCTCATATTAACAGTTCCCTAATTGACTCTAATGTAGGACCTCTAAAATATATACACACACACACGTTGCTCAGCCAAATCATGGATTCTTTAGTTTTACACTGAAGCGAAGAGGCACATCTTATTAGCTTCAACACCAGCAGACATTACATACTTGTAAAAGTTTCAATTTAGTCTATGATTTTGTATAAAGATCTGTGTGTTACTGAGAAATCCCCTGTATTGCAGCAGTATGTTTTTACCAAAATAATGATCTAACTAATTCCTTTTTTTTTATTTTCTCATCAATTTGCAAATCCCAGAATTTGTCCACTCTAATGGCTCTTGTGCGAGTTTGTCTTATTCTAGTGTTACTTACAATAAGTATTATTTTATTTATTTATTGGATCGTCTTCCTTTTTTTTTCCCCCCCTCGCAGCCATGGCCACAGAGTCAGGACCCAATGAACCGGGAAGTGCGGCAGCAGCGCTTCGCTCACTTCACAGAGCTGGCGATCATGTCGGTGCAGGAGATTGTAGACTTCGCTAAACAGCTGCCTGGTTTCCTGGAGCTCACCCGCGAGGACCAGATTGCCCTGCTCAAGACCTCCACTATTGAGGTCGGTTTGACTCCAGGTCACTTTGCATGGCGTTATCATCATATTCCTGATTTCCACATTATGCAAACATGCACAGATGGACTAATGTACTGTTCTCGGGTCTGCCTCTGCTGTGCCAGTTTGTAAATATTGTACGGCTGTTAATTGAGCACCTTCCGCCTCCTAGTGGTAATGCAAGGCTACTGCACTGTTGGTCAATTCTAGTTTCAGTTTTTTATATATATTAATATATATAAATATATAAATATATATATATATATATATATATATATATATATATTTATTTATTTTTTCCCCTGCACTATAGATCATGCTGCTAGAGACATCGCGCCGCTACAATCCGACGATCGACAGCATCACTTTCCTCACCCCGGACTTCATCTACAACAAGGAAGACTTTGCCAAAGCAGGTGTGGATGCGCATAAATAATTTATATCAGTTGGCTTGATCCTGCTTTTAGGTGCTAGGGGCATGATACCTGACACTCCAGTCTAGCTGTGAGTCGGTAGACGCTGGTGAACTTTAGCACTGATGAAATAACATGTAGCACAGGACATCTTGGTTTTCAGTTTCTTCTAATTGTCTGTATGATTCGTAACAACCATAAGCTGCACAGTGGTGTAAAAACAACTAGGCTAGTTTGTGTACTTAATGTCTATACAGGTCCTTCTCTAAAAATGAGCATATTGTGATAAAGTTCATTATTTTCTGTAATGTACTGATAAACATTAGACTTTCATATATTTTAGATTCATTACACACAACTGAAGTCATTCAAGCCTTTTATTGTTTTAATATTGATGATTGTGGCATACAGCTCATGAAAACCCAAAATACCTCAAAATATCTAAAAAACAAATTAGCATATCATGAAAAGGTTCTCTAAACGAGCTATTAACCTAATCATCTGAATCAACTAATTAACTCTAAACACCTGCAAAAGATTCCTGAGGCTTTTAAAATCTCCCTGCCTGGTTCATTACTCAAAACCGCAATCATGGGTAAGACTGCCGACCTGACTGCTGTCCAGAAGGCCATCATTGACACCCTCAAGCAAGAGAGAGAAATTTCTGAACGAATAGGCTGTTCCCAGAGTGCTGTATCAAGGCACCTCAGTGGGAAGGAAAAAGTGTGGCAGAAAACGCTGCACAACGAGAAGAGGTGACCGGGCCCTGAGGAAGATTGTGGAGAAGGACCGATTCCAGACCTTGGGGGACCTGCGGAAGCAGTGGACTGAGTCTGGAGTAGAAACATCCAGAGCCACCGTGTACAGGCGTGTGCAGGAAATGGGCTACAGGTCGCAAATTTTGCATGTCATTCGGAAATCAAGGTGCCAGAGTCTGGAGGAAGACTGGGGAGAGGGAAATGCCAAAATGCCTGAAGTCCTGTGTCAAGTACCCACAGTCAGTGATGGTCTGGGGTGCCATGTCAGCTGCTGGTGTTGGTCCACTGTGTTTTATCAAGGGCAGGGTCAATGCAGCTAGCTATCAGGAGATTTTGGAGCACTTCATGCTTCCATCTGCTGAAAAGCTTTATGGAGATGAAGATTTCATTTTTCAGCACGACCTGGCACCTACTCACAGTGCCAAAACCACTGGTAAATGGTTTACTGACCATGGTATTACTGTGCTCAATTGGCCTGCCAACTCTCCTGACCTGAACCCCATAGAGAATCTGTGGGATACTGTGAAGAGAAAGTTGAGAGACACAAGAATCTGCAAAAGGATTCCCGACCAAGTATTGAGTGCAGAACTGAACATAATTATTTGAAGGTTGACTTTTTTTTAATTAAAAACACTTTTCTTTTATTGGTCGGATGAAATATGTAAATTTTTTGAGATAGGGATTTTGGGTTTTCATGAGCTGTATGCCACAATCATCAATATTAAAACAATAAAAGGCTTGAACTACTTCAGTTGTGTGTAATGAATCTAAAATATATGAAAGTCTAATGTTTATCAGTACATTACAGAAAATAATGAACTTCATCACAATATGCTAATTTTTTGAGAAGAACCTGTGTGTATGTGTATATATACAGTGGTGTGAAAAACTATTTGCCCCCTTCCTGATTTCTTATTCTTTTGCATGTTTGTCACACTTAAATGTTTCTGCTCATCAAAAGCCGTTAACTATTAGTCAAAGATAACATAATTGAACACAAAATGCAGTTTCTAAATGAAGATTTACGTTATTAAGGGAGAAAAAAAACTCCAAATCTACATGGCCCTGTGTGAAAAAGTGATTGCCCCCCTTGTTAAAAAATAACTTAACTGTGGTTTATCACACCTGAGTTAAATTTCTGTAGTCACCCCCAGGCCTGATTACTGCCACACCTGTTTCAATCAAGAAATCACTTAAATAGGAGCTACCTGACACAGAGAAGTAGACCAAAAGCACCTCAAAAGCTAGACATCATGCCAAGATCCAAAGAAATTCAGGAACAAATGAGAACAAAAGTAATTGAGATCTATCAGTCTGGTAAAGGTTATAAAGCCATTTCTAAAGCTTTGGGACTCCAGCGAACCACAGAGAGAGCCATTATCCACAAATGGCAAAAACATGGAACAGTGGTGAACCTTCCCAGGAGTGGCCGGCCGACCAAAATTACCCCAAGAGCGCAGAGACAACTCATCCGAGAGGCCACAAAAGACCCCAGGACAACATCTAAAGAACTGCAGGTCTCACTTGCCTCAATTAAGGTCAGTGTTCACGACTCCACCATAAGAAAGAGACTGGGCAAAAACGGCCTGCATGGCAGATTTCCAAGGCGCAAACCACTTTTAAGCAAAAAGAACATTAAGGCTCTTCTCAAATTTGCTAAAAAACATCTCAATGATTGCCAAGACTTTTGGGAAAATACCGTGTGGACCGACGAGACAAAAGTTGAACTTTTTGGAAGGTGCGTTTCCCGTTACATCTGGCGTGAAAGTAACACAGCATTTCAGAAAAAGAACATCATACCAACAGTAAAATATGGTGGTGGTAGTGTGATGGTCTGGGGTTGTTTTGCTGCTTCAGGACCTGGAAGGCTTGCTGTGATAGATGGAACCATGAATACTACTGTCTACCAAAAAATCCTGAAGGAGAATGTCCGGCCATCTGTTCGTCAACTCAAGCTGAAGCGATCTTGGGTGCTGCAGCAGGACAATGACCCAAAACACACCAGCAAATCCACCTCTGAATAGCTGAAGAAAAACAAAATGAAGACTTTGGAGTGGCCTAGTCAAAGTCCTGACCTGAATCCTATTGAGATGTTGTGCAATGACCTTAAAAAGGCGGTTCATGCTAGAAAACCCTCAAATAAAGCTGAATTACAACAATTCTGCAAAGATGAGTGGGCCAGAATTCCTCCAGAGCGCTGTAAAAGACTCATTGCAAGTTATCGCAAATGCTTGATTGCAGTTATTGCTGCTAAGGGTGGCCCAACCAGTAGTTATTAGGTTCAGGGGGCAATTACTTTTTAAGGTTTGGATTTTTTTTCTCCCTACATAATAAAACCCCTCATTTAAAAACTGCATTTTTTGTTTACTTGTGTTATCTTTGACTAATAG